>OU896709.1:43695951-43722611 GCA_918026855.4 Phaedon cochleariae | reverse complement strand
AGAGGCCATCCAAGCGCACGAGTGAGAACGATACAGTGGCGTTTACGTGCTCTAGACAAGAACAAACAGTAAAGATTCGGGGAGGATAACCGTCTCATTTGGGAATGGAGAAAGGAGCGTTCTTGGTTGAATATGTAGGTAAATAACTTCAGTTCATAAATATGGTCCCAAAATAATTCACTTCGAAGGCAACGAAGTGAAGATGGTAAAAAAAAATACCAAGAAGATATTGGGAGATGCTAGAATTTTCCAAACATGAGTCCCCAAAAAAATTGATCAACATTATACAGCTGGACAAACTATAGTATACCAATATGATGGTATATTTATGATAAAAAACTTTTTCAGAGTATTTCATCTTCGTTCCGCACGTTCCTGCACCAGTATCTATCGCACTCTGTCTCACTCACTGTGCATGACCTATCTAAAGTTGCACGTTGTCATTCAAAGCGCTATAAAAAGTTTATTTTTGAAACGTGCGAAAAGTTTATTGGAGACAAATTGTTCGTTACACTTCAATCTATCTAGATGGGAGAAAAAAATGAAATTCATATCGTGAAAAAGAAAGTTATTATCAATTGAAGAGGTGTTAATGCTAAATACTCATGTAATGCGTGACAAAAAATTTATTTTCACATATAAAAACTCAATTTTGCCAGTTTATATACCATGGATCGAATCCTCGATCGAATCTTTATAATATCTCCAACGAAATGATGAGAAGTTGAGGCATCTAAGTTATGTAGTCTCCAAGTTACAAAGGTTTATACATTTACATGCGAAGTAGATTTTTTTATTGGAATTTTTGAGTTTGTTCGTTCATAACTCTTTTAGGTACCATAGAAACAAGTAGTCAATTGTTTCTAGATAGGATAGTGAGAGTCTGATATCTTTCTACTACCAAACTTTTTTTTGATTACTTTTACCTTATTGTGTCCCGCTACACTAATAACTATGAGGAGGACATGTTTTCACGTAAAAATCACCTTGCTCATTTCATCCTCTTTGCCTTCACTGATGCCAGCCGCCAGCCCCTCAAAAATGTTAAATGACATTGTAGGGGTGAGAAGTTTTCGAAAGAATATACCCGGTATACCCTATGTGAGCATAAATTAGTGGTATGTGTAAACTCAACTGCAAAAATAAAATTCGAAAGTAAGTACGAATCTGAATAATAGAAAGGCAGCAAAAACAGTTCAAGATAGGGAAAAACCGAAAGGGAATTTTTTACAGAAAAATACTGCTATTCGAATGGCTTGCACTCACCTATACATGATTTATTGATTGACAAAGGCAAATGGAATATCAAAATGCATTGTTATAGGGGAAGAAAAAGAACTATTACATGAGTGGAATTTTTTGGTATGTATAAACAGAATTTATATTGTGTAATAAACAACGCCATATACACCCGGTGTCGAAGGTTTTACTCGTCTAACTTTGACAATCGATAGCAAAACTCAAGATATTAGATACGAATTTTTCTGTTTTGTCATGGAAAAACATGTTTTAATTATACGGGGTGTTAAGGTTCGCATACATTTTTGGTTTTTAATTTCTGTCTCAGTTGAAACAAAACCTAGCGATCTGAAATTCGGTGAGCACTTTTCTATCGGCAATATGAACAGTCCTTATCCATTGAAAAAACTGGGTGTTATCGTCACTCCCTATGGGAGTAACGATGTTATTCTTTTTCGAGCCCTCTGACATGGAACTCGTCAGATTTTTTTTATTGGGACGCTAGTGGTGGATCGAAGCTAATGAAAAATCATTATTATTTCTTCATCACACTTTGTGTTTTTCATTTGTTTCAATATCTTTCGTGTACGTGAACCATTCAATATTCAATTCGAATGATAATTTGATGTAAAATAAACATTTAGGTTATAAAATTGTTGTAACATTATTTCGAATAACAAGGAAACTAAGAAGGATAGGGACAGTTCATATATAACAGATAGAAAAGTGCTTACCGAATGTCAAGTCTTTAGGTTTGGTTTCAACAAAAATAAAAACCAAAAATTCGTGCGACCTCGAACACCCCGTATAAAGAAAACGAGTGTCTCCACGACAAAACAAAAAAATACGTGTATAATATTTGATCAATCACTACGATGGAATGTAGAATTTACAGTGGAAAGACTTCGAAAGTTGATTTATAAATTTTATCAACTCCGAAATATTCTCAGAAGAGACGTCATGTTGCTGGTTTATAGAGCCTTGGCTGAGTCAGTCATACGTTATTGTATCATCGTCTGGGGCGGATTATTCAAAACATCCTTACATAACTTAGATATAATCCAAAACACTTTAATTAAAATAATGTTTAAAAAAAAATCGAAGATATTCAACCGATTCCCTATATGAAGAAACTGGCCTATTTAACGTAAGGAAAATATACGCCTATGAATGTTTACTCTTTACCTTGAGTAAACCTATTAAGATAATCTATCACAGACATAATACACGAATGATCGCAAGCCAAGTTATGAACATACCACGCTGCAGATTGACTCACAACCAAAAATTCGTCACCTACCTTGGCCCTAAACTTTACAATCAGCTACCGACATATATTAAAAATATCAACAACCCCAAAAAACTTGAAAAAGAAATAAAAATATTCATTAAGAATCAATATAATCAATTGAAAAATATCTTTGAGAACGACTGAACCTGAAACCACCATCTATGTATACTCTCCTCTACATCAATAAGTATATCTCTATTTATATGAATTCTATATATTATATTCTACTCAACCTGTTTTCTAAACCAAAAACAACTATGTTAGTCAGAGTAGTACCATATCACATTCGAGATATAACTTAGCAGCCTGAAGGACACAATACAAGCTCTGCTTAGGTGACTTCAGACTGCCAGGAATAGGAATATTCTACATTGTTTTATAAATATTCAAACATAATTTTGTAATACTGATATCGACCTGAATAAATCTATCTATCTATCTATCTATCTATCTATCTATCTATCTATCTATCTATCTATCTATCTATCTATCTATCTATCTATCTATCTATCTATCTATCTATCTATCTATTTATCTATCTATCTATCTTCTATCTATCTATCTATCTATCTATCTATCTATCTATCTATCTATCTATCTATCTATCTATCTATCTATCTATCTATCTATCTATCTATCTATCTATCTATCTATCTATCTATCTATCTATCTATCTATCTATCTATCTATCTATCTATCTATCTATCTATCTATCTATCTATCTATCTATCATCTATCTATCTATCTATCTATCTATCTATATATCTATCTATCTATCTATCTATCTATATATCTATCTATCTATCTATCTATCTATCTATCTATCTATCTATCTATCTATCTATCTATCTTTTTTTTTTTTTTTTTTTTTCAAGGAGGAGGGGAAATCTTGCATAAGACACCAAAAGAAGGTAGTGCCGGATTCCTACCGGCTAAAACCCTTCCTCCATTCCTCTGGCCCTTCACATTGGAACTGCGTGAGCATTACTTCAATGTGGGAGCAGTCTTCAGTTATCGTTCTTTATCTCCTGCTTTCTGTCTCTTTCGTTTCTACTATACGTCTTATCACCCTATAAGCTTCCTTCCACGTTTTTTCAGATTTCACTAAGCTTTCCATCATCCTCTCTGCGTTGAAGTCATATCCTGTTGTTCTTCTGTACTCCTCTCTATCTCGTTCCCATCTGATGCATGTGAACAAAGTATGAGCTGCATCATCTATCTCCCCACAGTATGTACATTTATCACTCTCAGCCTTCCTGCGGTCGAAGAGGTACTTACGGAAGCACCCGTGTCCGGAAAGTGCTTGCGTTAAAAAATAATCTACCTCACCATAAGGTCTATCGATCCACGTTCTAATGGTTGGGATCAGGTTATAGGTCCAGCGTCCAGTGGATTCTGTATTCCATTTCTGTTGCCATGAGGTCATGGTGTTCATTCTGGCTTCCTCTATGTGCATTCCTCTGTAGCCCTCTGATCTCTCTTTAATAAGCAGTTCAATCGGAGGTATCCCTGCTATTACTCCTACTCCTGCGGCAGATATGGTCCGGTATCCACTACATACCCTGATGCTCATTATCCTTTGCAGTCTAGTGAATTTCACCAATAGTTTCTTGTTCTTCGTCACTGTCTGCCAAACAGGTGCGGCATAAAGTATTTGGCTATGTAAAACGCTTGCCAGAACTTTCCTCTTTGATGATCTGGGTCCTCCTATGTTGGGCATGATGTTCGATAGGGCTGCCATGGTCCTCTCTGCTTTCTCTGTCACTCTTCTTGTGTGTTCCGCAAAGGTGAGCTTCGTGTCTAGCCAGACCCCTAGATATTTAATTGCCCTACTTGGGCTTATCGTGGTTTCCAAGACATTGAATTGTACAGGATTCATTTTCCGTTTGGTCGTTAAAAGGACTGCCTCAGTTTTTTCAGGAGCCAAATGAAGCCGTCTTCCTTCTAGCCAATTTGCAACTCTTTGTAACGCTGTATCTGCGTTGCACATGAGAATTTCTTCTGTTTGGGCAACAATCACCATAGCGATATCGTCCGCGAAGCCAATGAGTGTCACCCCTTCTGGTTGTTTCACTTCCAATAGGCCGTTATACATCACGTTCCATAGAGTTGGACCCAGCACCGACCCTTGCGGTACGCCACTGGTTACCTGTTTCTTTTTGGAAGTGCCTTCGGTCTCTAGGATTATTTGCCGTTCTGATAAATATGCCGCGATGATGTTTATGCGGCTCTCCTCGATCTCCATCTTTCTCAGTTCCTCTAGGATTATTTGCCACCTTGCACTATTGAAAGCGTTTCTGACGTCAAGCGTTATGACTGCACATAAACGTCTATTTTTGGATGAGAAATCCTCAGCTTCTCTTGCAATCTTCACCACTTCTTCGATGGCGTTTACCGTCTGTCGACCTTTTCTGAAGCCATATTGTCTAGTTGACAATCCTCCTGTTCGTTCTAATTCCCTATTCAATCTCAATAGGACGAGGTGCTCGTATAGCTTGCCTTCCACGTCCAAAAGGCAAATTGGCCTATATGACCCTGGGTTCTCAAGAGGTTTGTCTCCCTTCCTCAGTAGTACCAATTTTGCCTGTTTCCATTCTTCCGGAAAAATACCTCTGGTTGCCAGTCTATTATACACAGCTAGTGCGTACTCCGGCCTACTGGAAGCTACTTGTTTGATAATTTCTGGTGGAATACTTCCGGGGCCTGGCGCCTTGTTGTTTTTCAGCCTAGAGTGAGCGATCTCCAGTTCTCCCATAGTGAATTCTGTGAATTCTGCGGCCATATCACGATCGAATATCACTGTCTCATGTGTAGGAAAAAGATGGTCCGTTATTTGCTCTATCTATGCTATGCTCTATCTATCTATCTATCTATCTATCTATCTATCTATCTATCTATCTATCTATCTATCTATCTATCTATCTATCTATCTATCTATCTATCTATCTATCTATCTATCTATCTATCTATCTATCTATCTATCTATCTATCTATCTATCTATCTATCTATCTATCTATCTATCCATCTATCTATCTATCTATCTATCTATCTATCTATCTATCTATCTATCTATCTATCTATCTATCTATCTATTTCAATTTTTGCTTTCCATTGTCAAAGTTAGACGAGCTAAACCTGAGACACCCTGTTTATATTACAGGAACAACTTCAATTTGTAATCTCCATATTCCTTTCGAATCTACTATCCACTATTTCGATTACATTTTATTATGCCAACATTCATCATTGCGAGCTATATTTTGACAGAGTGTCTTCTGCGGTATTTATTACCAGTTCGATAATTACTTCTCGGCATTATAACTTTTGCTCACACACATAATGCACAAATATTGAAAAACGCAAATGTCACTGTCGGAATACTGAAGTAAACTGAACAAAAACAATATTCCAATCCCCCGTGTCACCGAACATAAACAGAGACCCGTGTATAACACTAAATCCAGGATTTTCGGACCCTTTTTGTCCGCCGCTTTTATGCTCACCGCCTTTATGTCCATCGCTTGCCGCTTGCCAAACATGTTCAATTTTTTATCATCTGATTGGGTGAGTCACCTGGAGCGAAACTATTATTCTTCAATGAGAGATTTCTCTGTTTATCTATTTCCAGAAGGCAAATTCTTAATGTTGACAAGAATATTAAAATATATTTTATGTAACTCGTATATTATATAATACCAGTTATTACCTAGAATAAATATGATGGAACTTCTGGCATTCCTTATATTCGCATTTTGAAATTTGAATTGGGGTCCTTCCTACAAACCATACGTATTTTTATTATATGGGCTACCTAATAAACGTACCTATACGTCGTATTCAAAAATTCAATCAACCCATCTAAAACTTCTTTTGGTTTCATCTCCAGTGCTAAAATTTTCTGAATAGCTTCAGTGCTAATTTTTATGAATGAATTCACTATTCATTCAACCATTCATAGTATCCATGTAGAAGTGCATATTCGTGTGAGGGCGCTCGTATCAGTGAAGAAAAATGATCCAAAATTGCGTCTGCAGAGGTCCAGCAAAAATCACTTTTGATGGTGATATTTTGAATGGATCCTTGCGAATTTTTCTGACAACGAAGATAAATATATAAGTGAGGCATCTCTCGAAGTACTTTTCGAGAAAAATATATACCTAGTGAGAAGAAAAATAGTGAATCTGGTCAATTTTCTGGAATTTTTTTCGACTACTTTTTTTCAAAATTTTGAAAAAGTACTCCGAGAGATGCCTAGATCCAACCTTCTAGAAACGATCCGTGAAAGAAAATCTTGAATTTGTGACCTGAAACTTGCCAGCAGTCACTTGTCCACATCTGTAAGATAACAGGTGGGCACTTGCAGCTACACTACAGTGGAGATGGGGTGGTTCGGATTCGAGAATTCAAAAAAAAAAAATTAAGATGAAATAGTTGAGCGCCAGGTGAATTATTACCCCACCACAAATACCCTTAGTTATTATCACCCTTCAAATTTACCGAATGAGAGTGAAAAAAATATATAAAACACCGATTTCAACATGGACAAATTTTTATTCACTAGTTTATCAATTCAAACCACAAAATAGTACTATATGGAGTATTGCAATAAATACCCTAAATCAACCCCTGGGAAGGCAAGTAAATAGTTGACCTGCCTAAATGTCAAAACAAAAAAAAGAATTTTTCACATAGCATCAAAGGAAAATAATTAGTAGCACACCAAAAAAATAATACTGCAAATTGTGCTATTAATTGGTCGCGACGCGTGAGCTCAGGCGTAGGCGTTCCCCTAGTACAATGAGATTGCGCTAAGTCGGGAATCCGCTTAGCGACTCCACCCTAGTAGGCTTTTACAAGTCATAAACTAATTATAGTTAACTCGGTAAGCAAGGATATTTAGCATGGAATAACAGTAGTACAATAGCAATGGCATAAAATAGCAATAGCGTAAAATAGCAATAGCGTAAAATAGCAATAGCGTAAGATAGCACTAGCGTAAAATAGCAAATGAATAGTAGGTAGCAATAAAGAGCAATAAAAGAAAATAGCAAGCAAATTACAAGTTGACAGGTAGTGCAAGCAAACTGTAAATACTAAGAAGCAACTGATAAAGTAGCAAATATAGTTGAATTGCAAATTAGTGACAACCATAAAAAAAATTGCAGGTTAGTTATTTACAAAAAAAATGCGGATTTGGTTATTCACAAAAAAATGCGGGTTGGTTATTCACAAAAAAAAAAAAAATGCCAATCAATAACAATTTAGATGAACGGAATAGCTCAAAGAGAATGAACACATAATAGTATCGTTAGCACTTCAAGAGAAGCATGAGCCATTTATCTATCAATAATTAATAACCAAAACCAAACATTTAAACATAAATAGGTATAGATATATCGGTAAGCCGAGCAAACAAAATAGCATAAATCAAGTGGGCAAACTTGGTATACAGGGACACCCTCTGTATTTCTTTTTAATCCTTCATCCCTGATGCAGTGACGTAAGCACCCATCCAGTGGTGAAGCTCGCCAACTTGGGTTGATAGACTAGTACAGACCTCCCTTGGTGCACCCGGTATAGTATGTGGTAGATCAAAAGTTATGACTAGGCCAAAGTTCCAAATGCCAGGTAAGATCGACCCAGTAGTGGCGATACTGATAACCCCTGGCCAAGAGGTTATCGTCCAAATATCTGATTCCATTCCAAGTTCGAATATTTGGTTGAGTGATTCAAGAGTGACTAAGGGCCTTCGTACTCTCTGGTAGATCAAAAATGCACAGTCAAATGCAACAGCACTCGGCGTGGTGTCAGAACAAATCCTCAAACTGAGACAAAATTTCAGGAATGGCACAAATACGATGCTCCAAAACTACCAGCAATCCCCAAAATTATAAAGATGGACACCAGAATGAAACCCAATGAAGGATTATTTCGAAAAATCACGATTTTCTGGATGCCCGTCACTGACCACTTATCACTCTCCGAGACTTGAGCGAGCCGAAGAGTTCCGAAGACGAACGACTAACTCCATCCGATTGATCCATAACTACTTTTAACGCCGACTCCTAGGTGGCGCTACTTACCCACTATAAATTTCACCATAATTGACGCCTTACTGACGACATGTTATGCTACGTAATAAAGCAAAGTAAACACCTTTATTTGAAAACAACATTCATGCAGCCCCATACCCTATGCACTTGTCACTCAACCCTTCGATGAACAACCCATACCAACAATGACAGCGATATTTTGCAAGTTGGCAGCACTGATCAGTTGGTAGCATTAGAATCGCCGATCGTGTCTATTCGGTCTGGACTGAAGTAGGATATTATCCACAGCTACCAAGTACTATACCTAGAATAACCTCAAGAATCTAAACATGAATATTATCAACAACAACCAACAAAATATACCAACACATCATATCCAATGATTGAAGGTGGGTGAATATAATGAAAAATCTATTCTCAAACTAAAATACCTATATACAATACGTCTTAGACGTGAAGTACCCGAAAGTAAACAAATGAACACAATAACAATTATTGTTTTCATTTCTATCGCAGGAGTGGACGAATACAGGTCAAAGCAAACGAAGAAACACTTTCAGCGGGACACTCGGACAGGCAAACGAATGCAAATGATACACAAAGCATACTGGATAGGTAAGTACACGAATATAGACGTTTATCTCGCAATAAATGGTACGTTCGAGTATATTAGTTGTTATTTAATTATTTTAGATCACCCACACAGATAAGTATGGTTTGCCCGCTTAATGGAATGAACCTTCAGGAAACTATACCTCAGAGTAGGTATAACTAACCTGCGTAACACTAGCTGAAAGTAGCCTTGTTGGGAAATTAATATACTGGGTGTCCCATTCGTGGTATGTAATGCTTTAAGGTCAAAACTGACCGCAACAAATCCCCCCCTTACTACAAGAGCTTTACCCCGTAAATTTCTTCATAACTCGATCACCCTGACCAAAAAAAAAGAATCCACCTTTCCTACCTATTCACCAACCGGGCCTGGCTTAAGATCTTTTGCATGCCAGACACCCTTCGAATTTCCATGCTCATCTCTGAGTTCGTATGTCCAGGGAGATAACCGTTTATCCACATAAAACGGCCCTACGAAAGACGGAGCAAGTTTTCGAGAAAAACCCTTCGCTGCATCGGATAAAACATAATTTTTCTTCCACACCAGCTGGTTTGGTAGGTATTCCACATGCCTACATCGAAGGTTATAACGTTCGCAACTCCTCTCTCCTGCAACTTCCAAACGTTTACGAACATCTGCGAACATCTCCTTGAATGACTCATTTCGACTAACTTCCGGAGTTTGAGTCCCATCTTCTATACCTAGCAGCTCCCTATTGACATAATCTCTACCACCAAGAGTCATAGATCGACCAAAGTTCATGAAATAGGGGGTCAGTCTAGTAATTTCATGTCTGGATGTCCGAATTGCACAAGCCAGTTCATCGAGATTTCCGTCCCAGGACCGATGATTATCCGACACGTACATTGATAACATCGTCTTCAAGGTGCGATTGACCCGCTCGGTGGGGTTAGCTCTGGGATGATAATTTGCATTGAACTTAATTCGACAGTGATATTTGTCTGCAAACTTCAAGAATTCTTCGCTCCGATATTGAGGTCCGTTGTCGCAAATCAGAATCCGAGGGACACCAAACAGCAAGAACACTTCCTTCTCTATCTTACGGATTATGGAGTCGCTTGAGGCCTTCCGGAGAGGAAAAACAAGTGGAAACTTAGTTAGATAATCTGTGACGACCAAAATAAAACTATTCCCATGTTTCGACCTTGGCAGAGGACCCATCAGATCCGTCGAAATTAACTCCCATGGCCTGTCTGGTTTGGGGTGAGAGACCATCTTATCCACTGGTTTATCATTGGTACCATTATGAGCTGCACACACCTCACAGCGATTAACAAATTTTGAAATGTCGAACCTCATTTTTGGCCAGTAGAAACGCTCTGCTACCCGAGAAAATGTTTTGTAGATCCCCATGTGACCAGAAGTGGCAGGCTCGTGGGCCTCGACAATGACTTGGTGACGGTTCTCTTTCGGGACTACAAGCCTCCAAGCATCAGCCTCCAACGACAACTTAGGGTAGTCACAACCAACATGCTTCCACAATTTACCTCCCGACTCCCTCCAGCCACCAAACTTCAAGGGATTTTTGCGAATTTTATCTAACATGTTCCTATACCACCTATCTTGGGAAACCGATGGAAATTCGGGTGGCATTTCAGCAACCAAGACAGAATCCACCACCGGAACCGACCTTGATAAAGCGTCTGGCACCACATGCTCTTTGCCTTTCCTATGGATGACCTGGAAGCTGTATTGTTGTAGTTGCACCGACCACCGGGCCAACCGACCATTCAAGTCCTTCAAATTCTGCAACCACAACAAACTATAATGATCTGTAACGACCGTAAATGATACCCCTTCAAGATATGGCCTCAACTTTTGAACCGCCCACAACACGGCCAAGCACTCCCGTTCCGTGGTGGAATAGTTCCGCTCTTGCCTAGTCAGCGATCTACTCAAGTAGGCAATAACGTGATCCCCGTCATCATGAGGCTGCGTCAAAACGGCTCCTATACCATAGCCCGAAGCGTCAGTTTGTACTACGAAGGGCTTCGAATAATCGGGACAGCTGAGAATTGGGGCAGAAACTAAACATTCCTTTATACGCTGAAACGCCTCCTCACACTCCTTGGACCAGTAGAATTTCGAACTCTTACGAAAGAGGCTAGTGATAGGAGCTATGATCGTCGAAAAATCTGATACGAAACGCCTATACCACGAAAATGTACCTACTATTCGACGCACCTCCGTAACGTTAGTAGGTGCAGGCAATTCTAACATAGCCTTAACCTTTGTTGGATCAACGTGCAACCCATTACGATCTATGACATAGCCCAAGTAGTGCATTTCAGGGCGGCAGAACTGGCATTTCTCCACACTGATGGTGATGTTAGCCTCCCTCAACCTGCGAAAGACCTCGTCCAAAATGTTCAGATGCTGTTCGAATGTTTGGCTCACGATGACCACGTCGTCCAGATAAACAAATACATGTGGTTCGAGATCGTGGCCCAGGACAGAGTCAATTATGCTTTGAATTCGTTTATGTTCTCGCGAGTAGAATGAGTTTTCATCTTTTTATATAGATAGTTTTTATGATTCACCGAGTTCACCAAGCCGTCTGTAATCCATTTTTTCAGTTTTATTTCTTTCTTTTTGCATTTGACCCTTCTCGAAGAATTTTTTATGAAGGTAATCAGTTTTTCGGAAAACTGTTTTGCTGAATTTTCAGCTGTATTTCTAACATCGAGTATATTTGACCATGTTTCTTTTTTAAATTTTGATATTAGTTGGCATTTATCTAGAATTATTTTTTCTTTTTTGGTATAGTCAACATCCATTTTATTATTTTCCTTGGGAATGATTCGACAGGCTATAGAAAAATGATCTATAACACAAGTTTGAATAACTGCAGGAAAAATATCGTCGCATTTTCTATTCGACTTCAGGAAAAGATGATCGATACATGATTTACTGTCTCCTTGCACTCTTGTGTATTCATTGATAGTAGAAACAAAACCTTCTTCACTCAAAATATTTAGATACTCATGCACATTTTCGTCGTTTGCCAAAAGATTTATATTCATGTCTCCTACTAGAACATGGAAATCAATATTTTTGGGACAGTTTTCCAGATAGTAGTTCAAATCATTGTTGAAAGTTTCAATATCTAATGAAGGTGATCTATAAAATGCTGATATCATAAAGATGTGTTGTTTGATATTGATAATCAATTGAATTGTATTCATTCCATCATTATGGTTCAATTTTATTATTTTATGAGAATATTTGAGTCCCTTCTTTATAAATATCACCACTCCATCGCATTTGTTAACTTCACCTCCATTATATATTAATTCGTAGTCCTCGATATGATATAGAGATTGGTCACTTATTTTCCATGTTTCAGAAAGGACCACGATATCTAGATCATAGTTAATTTGATGCAACAATACTTTCAACTCATCTAGATTTTTATTTATGCTACAAATATTTATATGAAATATGTTCAGTTTGATTTTCCCCTTATTCTGATCAATATTTGAACTAAATTCAGCTAAATTATTCAAAATCCTCGTTTCGATTGTTTTCAATTCATAATCTCTAATGTATGCGTCCATTTTATCTATCGGATACTCGAATTTTCTATATTTATATATATTCAGGACTCATAAATCATACATAGACCTATAAGTATAGACCGAACAGTAGGAAATAATGAAAAAGAAAAAATAGAATAAATGGAATTTGAAAAATAAATGTGATAGTACATATGAAAGTGTATATTGCTGCTATAGTAATGAGAATTATTTTTGATTGTTTCTTCTACTTGAACGCGCTGGTTGTGTATATCTTGTTTCTTTCGCAATTTCGAGTTGTTCCGCTGTATCATCCCCTTTGACACCCTCCTCTTCTCTGCCTTTTCTTTTCGTTGGTATTTCTGTTTGTTGCTTATCACTTTGTCGTGGTTCTTCTTTCTGACTCTGTGATATATTTCCAAAATTTTCGCCTATCAAATTTTCATGTGTGTAATTCTCTCCTTCTACTATTAATATTTTTCTCTTCAAAAATGCTTTCAATCCTTTGCTCCTAGCTTTCTTCAAACCCTCATACAAGATTTTTCTTTCTTCGTACTCTTCTTTAGTAAAGTCTTGTGCTATGAAGACTGGAGTACCTCTCAGTTTTTCCTTTGCCTCTTTCAAAATTTCACTTTTTATTTTGAAAGTTGCTAACTCTGCCACAACTGGACGCGGCTTGGTATTTTCGCTTTTCCCTATTCTATAAATGTCCTTTATGTCTCTCTCTTCACAGTCGATTTGGAGTTTCGTTTTTAGTAGCTCGATCGTAGTATTATATGTTTCTTCTTCAGATCCTCCTATTCCATATATTATTATGTTGAATTTCTTTGCTTTTCGTTCCAAGTCATGTATTCTTCGTTGCAGCTTTTCATTTTCTTGTTCCAATTCCTGGTTTTTCTCACGTTCTTTTGTGAATTCCTCTGTTAGTGTCGATAATTTCTCATTGATTTTTTCAATTTCTCTATGGGTATCTTGATTTTGGACAGCTATATTACTAATTTGCTTCTGTATCAGTTCTGTTTTCACAGCTAATTGTTTCAAAAATTGAAATATGGTTTTATTAGTTACTTCATCTCCATCAATCTGATTCTCGGCAATTTGTTGTTCATCGCTATTTATTTTATCATCATCCATTTCTCTCTCTTTGTTTCAGTGTCGTCGCTGTCCCTAACCTCTACGTCTGTTTCTTCGATCCTGCTACACATCAATCACGAAAGACGTGTGAATACTGCCAATACCAGTCGATATGCGGATTAGAATTTATTTGGCGCTTGTCTTATCAGAAACTAGCATGAAGTGGGAGTATGACTTACTTGTCCATACTGAAAAAACTGTTTGTCGATTTCACTGTAACCATCACAATTAATCAACTTTTCTTTTATATAAAAGGATGAAAGTATTAAAAAGTCAAACACATTTGCTATCGGCAGCTGTACATCGGGGAACAGATAAGTGAGTTCAAATTATAGGCTAGATGGTGAAGAAAATTCAAGTTCTTGGACGCCAATCAATTTATAAAAATCCTACAATTTGGATAATTGAGAGAACCAAATTTCTTTTCGAATAATCTATTTTTCAAAATCTGAAAATGGTTCAAGGTGTATTCTCTTAGAAGGCTGGGCTGGACATATGGAAGAATGAATACCAACATAAAATTCAAGACCTATTATATTTCACACCACCAGAGACAAGGTTATATATGGACCTATGTAGAGGCCTGCTGTTTCATGATGAAAAATAATCACTAAAGTACTGTATTATTTCAATAGTGTAGGTTGAGTGAATTGCATGGTGATTCTATCATGATTTTTCTATCTATACCAGGACAATTACCATATTTTTAGAATAAGTGAAATTAAGTATAGTAACAATACTATTTCAACTATAAAACGGAATGTATAACTAGTCAAGGAATGATAGCGCAATGAACTGTTCAGCAACCGCAGTCACATACTATACTATGGAAGAGCTCCACAAGAGCTTCACCAGTTTGTGAATTGATACCGTAAAAAATGTAATTACTCAACCAGTCTCAGATGTGAAAAAAAATGTAGATAATTATGTATCAAAAAGGTAAAACACTGAAGGTGGAACAAAAAAACCTGATTGTGGTCCAAGGGTCCTCTGCAATGGTCCAGATCATCCCTATCCAAGGTCCCAAGTGGTATGAGTGTAGATGTGCAGCATAGGTCACTGCAGGTGAAGACAACACAAACGAGGATTGCTGAACCTCCACGGTCAGCAGAGTTCCAGGATGCAGTAAAACCAGGGATCAGTCTCTACCAGCTGCTACTGGGTCCATCTGGTGTCTCCATGGTCGAGTCTGGCCAAGATCCGAAGACCTTGCAGGATTACTCAGATCCAAGGGGGGATCTTGACAAGGGTAGAGTAGAGTTTCCTTAGGGCCGGTCGCTACCAGGAGTCCTAAGCACAGCTAAGCTGCACCCTAGCACCCTAAGAAAGAACTGAATATAGCCTCCTGAGAGGAAACACAGCACGTGGAGACAACAGAAAAAAACTGAAGAACAGTATATATTTTCGAAGATTTCACTGCTGAATCTGCTATGGATGTGACTTACCTTCTGAGAAGGGAGGTAGGATTGACGAATTATTAAATCTTGCTTCTCAGGACTGAAACAGGCCGGGCTGCATGGCTTCTAAAACTTCATGGCAGTCTCCAGGAACAAATCCCACTAATAGCTTCCTGACGGAGATTACATCCACTGACCGGTAAGCAACGGCTTCCCAAAAATCAAATTCCCCTAAGGGTTTCTACGGTTTTCACCGAGAAAATCAAAATCACTTTATCCACAGGTTAAGTGCACGCCACCATGGCTAACCGAGAAAAAGTGAGGCAGCTACGTGCCGGAAATCCTCCTACTCTCGTTTTACGTAGTCAAAAAACCCTAGCTTCCTGTTAAAATCCCAAATTAGCGCCAAATATGAAATCCAAGAATCCTATTGGTCGAAAAAATGCTTACGCCCCAATTATTAAGAAGAATTGTTCTTCTTCTTCTGTCTCCATTGGAATAATCTCCAAATCCTTCACGGAAGACAAATGACAGTCCACAATGACTACAGTATGACAGCAGTGACAGTGACATCCTGATGACACACGAAAATATAAACCTGAAATATTATCTAAAAAATAAACAAAGAAATTTATATCCAAATTGAAACCAATTCAGAATGAACAACATCATAAATCCTGAGATATTCCAGCGAAATAGGATTTATCGCCCTGGAGAACATCAACGGTAAGTGTCTGTCTACTTTAGAATGGATTACAATATTAAATATTTTTTTCGATTCTAGGGCCTTAGGATCAGAACGCCAGAAATCGAAGACTCCTGCAGCTTACATCATCACTTCCTATTAGCACATAGAATATCAGAAGAAATGAGTACTCTACTATTGGAATTTGTTTGTTAAAAGATCTCGTTCAAAACTGTGTGTGATATGATATGGTTGTTTCATTAAATGTTCTACTACTCAAGGATTATTTACTATAATGTCAGACTGAATGTTTACTGTGAGTATGGTTTCTTCTCAAATTCATAAGGTGAGAATTTGAAGACTATGTTGATGACACGAAAGAAAAATAAAAACACATCTTAGCAAACCACAGTGCTACTCTACTGTAATTTGATAAGTTTCATCAAAAAAATTAGCTAATATTATCTTGTAGACATTTCAAATGCTACAAAGTTACAGCGCAACTTATGCGAATGATTTCATCTGTGTTCATATTCCTTCATTTGTGAGTGTTCACGGTAAAACACGATTTGTTTTCAGGTGGTTCCGCAAGTTCCTGCAACTACCCTGAGTCCGCACCTCCCAGGACCGGCCTAGGCAGGTGTCTGCCTTGGCTGTTCATAGACAGGTCGCCCGTGCCGGAATGTCGTTAACAGGCCTGCCTGTCAGTCTTCTTAGTGCCATTCATGCCAGACCCATACCTGAGGAAAGAGATTATCGCCTGATTTTTTTGCAGCATCCTATAATTTTTTGCGAAATGATCTAGAGGTGAGCGTTTGATGAATATCTTCTCATATCTTCTCATACATCCTCCTCCTCCTCCTCCTCCTCCTCCTCCTCCTCCTCCTCCTCCTCCTCCTCCTCCTCCTCCTCCTCCTCCTCCTCCTCCTCCTCCTCCTCCTCCTCCTCCTCCTCCTCCTCCTCCTCCTCCTCCTCCTCCTCCTCCTCCTCCTCCTCCTCCTCCTCCTCCTCCTCCTCCTCCTCCTCCTCCTCCTCCTCCTCCTCCTCCTCCTCCTCCTCCTCCTCCTCCTCCTCCTCCTCCTCCTCCTCCTCCTCCTCCTCCTCCTCCTCCTCCTCCTCCTCCTCCTCCTCCTCCTCCTCCTCCTCCTCCTCCTCCTCCTCCTCCTCCTCCTCCTCCTCCTCCTCCTCCTCCTCCTCCTCCTCCTCCTCCTCCTCCTCCTCCTCCTCCTCCTCCTCCTCCTCCTCCTCCTCCTCCTCCTCCTCCTCCTCCTCCTCCTCCTCCTCCTCCTCCTCCTCCTCCTCCTCCTCCTCCTCCTCCTCCTCCTCCTCCTCCTCCTCCTCCTCCTCCTCCTCCTCCTCCTCCTCCTCCTCCTCCTCCTCCTCCTCCTCCTCCTCCTCCTCCTCCTCCTCCTCCTCCTCCTCCTCCTCCTCCTCCTCCTCCTCCTCCTCCTCCTCCTCCTCCTCCTCCTCCTCCTCCTCCTCCTCCTCCTCCTCCTCCTCCTCCTCCTCCTCCTCCTCCTCCTCCTCCTCCTCCTCCTCCTCCTCCTCCTCCTCCTCCTCCTCCTCCTCCTCCTCCTCCTCCTCCTCCTCCTCCTCCTCCTCCTCCTCCTCCTCCTCCTCCTCCTCCTCCTCCTCCTCCTCCTCCTCCTCCTCCTCCTCCTCCTCCTCCTCCTCCTCCTCCTCCTCCTCCTCCTCCTCCTCCTCCTCCTCCTCCTCCTCCTCCTCCTCCTCCTCCTCCTCCTCCTCCTCCTCCTCCTCCTCCTCCTCCTCCTCCTCCTCCTCCTCCTCCTCCTCCTCCTCCTCCTCCTCCTCCTCCTCCTCCTCCTCCTCCTCCTCCTCCTCCTCCTCCTCCTCCTCCTCCTCCTCCTCCTCCTCCTCCTCCTCCTCCTCCTCCTCCTCCTCCTCCTCCTCCTCCTCCTCCTCCTCCTCCTCCTCCTCCTCCTCCTCCTCCTCCTCCTCCTCCTCCTCCTCCTCCTCCTCCTCCTCCTCCTCCTCCTCCTCCTCCTCCTCCTCCTCCTCCTCCTCCTCCTCCTCCTCCTCCTCCTCCTCCTCCTCCTCCTCCTCCTCCTCCTCCTCCTCCTCCTCCTCCTCCTCCTCCTCCTCCTCCTCCTCCTCCTCCTCCTCCTCCTCCTCCTCCTCCTCCTCCTCCTCCTCCTCCTCCTCCTCCTCCTCCTCCTCCTCCTCCTCCTCCTCCTCCTCCTCCTCCTCCTCCTCCTCCTCCTCCTCCTCCTCCTCCTCCTCCTCCTCCTCCTCCTCCTCCTCCTCCTCCTCCTCCTCCTCCTCCTCCTCCTCCTCCTCCTCCTCCTCCTCCTCCTCCTCCTCCTCCTCCTCCTCCTCCTGTCACTGCGTTTGAAGAATTTTCCTATCAGAGAGCCGAAAATTCGATGTGGACAATGAAATGGAAACAAAATGATTCTTCCTGAGTTCTTTCTTTATCTTTATTTTATACATGGAGGAAGCGATACTAGTTGCCGTTGGTGATGAATTTGCGCGTGCCCGTGATTTTTTCAATAACGCCGAAACAGCAACAAATTTATTATCGAAATAGTGCAGTTAGATCATTTTTTGCGGTGAAGAACTGACTAGTCGAATGGTTCGTATCTTGAACGAAGGTATTTGATTTAGATTTTTCCATAAATGCTCAATGGGTGTTACTTCGCAATATCTGTACTTCTCTGTCACACTCATTGGGCATATGGAAGCTAAGAACGCCATCTTCGTATTCGTTTGAAAAAACCCTGTCAAACCCGCTATCCTAGAACTCGTTATGATAATCCTTATTGCCAAATCATGGAATAATAAACATTAAAAAGTCAGCAGTTGGGATAATTTCCTGTAAAACTGTGTAGCAAAACAACATTGTTAACTCTCTCTTACCTCAGCCACCGTATAATTATGGTTTACGTGTCCACCGGGTATATTTTGCGATTTCCCTAATTCATTGTTTTTTACCGATTCGCACTTTTTATTACAGAAGGTCGTCGCACCTGTCGAGTCAATCAGCTGTTAGGGCATCTCGGTCGTCGATCTCTTTTCCTTTTCTGTTGATATTATAAATATTATTTATCATCTGCCAGGCATAGGCAACCCTGGGCACAACCAAATGCGTGGATGGTTGCCTAACTCGAATAAGGTGACAGGTACTATTTTTTGAATTTTGCTGTTTCTCTCGCACCTACCAGGTTGGTAAAAAACCTCGCAAAAACCTTTGACTTGTTCTGGAAGAATCTGTTCGAGTGTTGGTCTTTTTCAACAAATGGTTGTCCATCAGTGCGCGTCATGAATTAGAAACCGAATAATCAATCATCACTGCAAATTCTCTGTATAATTAGTGAATGCGAGTGGTTCCAGATTCGACTATCGGGATTCCCGGTATATTTGTCAATCGTGCCTGTATTTATTAGGTGAGTTATTAATCTTACTTTTTTGATATGAAGCACGTGTTTGTGCTATGCCGTACTTGGTCCTGAAACTAGTATTTATTAGTTTGCAGAATTGCATAGTGCCACTATAAACTTCCCCTCGCTCTGTATTCACCGGGGACGTATAGGGATCGTGAATTAAACCTGGTGTGGGTACCTCAAACAGAACCGGTCTTTTTTCTTCAAACCCCCTGAGAACCCCGTTTCACCGCATCTTGGCGCCCAACGTGGGGCTTGTTTGAGGTCATCATGGTTTTAGAAAAGACACCAACTGGTCCCTCCTACAACCTGAGAAATCGGCAGCTAAGTGGGTCAAAAAATGGCGCAATTCCTCGCCAACAAAATCATCATGTGACATCAGGTAACAATTTTCCAAATACTCCTTTGTCAACGGATGCTCCGGCAGCATTTCCGGCATTTTCATCAGCGGATGTAGAAGGTGCAGCTGGCAGATCAAAGTCGTTGAATAATTCAAACGACAATCCTATAAACTCTAGTGATCAGGTGCAGAACTCTAATAATGTACCACCAATACCAACAAATGTGAATGAACTTAACTTAGGTATCAATGAAATTAATTTAGGTCCTAGGCAGCAAGCTCCTGGAATGAATTTTGGCCAGAAGCATATAGGCACTAGCTTATTCAACAGACCCTTATCAAGTGCTACCGAGGGTACAGTCCCTCAGACTGCCAACTTGAATCACCCTTTTGGGGAAAATAATACAATTTTCAATCACCATATTCAGCCTAGGCCTAACTTCTTTGAAAATAGTGGTAACAATCATATAGGGGGGAACAATGTCCCGCCCCTAGGGGTTTTTCCACCTTATACAAGTATTCCGACAAGTAGAAATCAATATCATTTGCCTACTAGCACATGTAACAATATTTTTCAAACAAATTCAAATAGTAACCCTAGCAACACCAACTTTTCAAGTGCAAATAATGTTTTTTTCTGCAAACGGTAATAGCAACAATTAACCTCATGTGAATACCAATTGTACGTTTCCCACTACAAATACCAATCTTTTTCCAATAGGGTCGAATAATATTGTAAACCAGGGTACTAGAGAGCTAGGTGACATAAATACCTTGAAATGTTGTAAAGCGCTGCCTAGTTTTGATAATGTAAACCACCTGCATCCGCTCGAATTTTTGGAATACCTTGAATGTTATATTGATGTTAACAGAATTTCTATGGTTGAATTTTCACTGATGGTAAATCACTTGTTTGAGAAATCCGCCAAAATTTGGTTTGACGCGTTTATTAACACTTTTAGCACGTATACAGAGTTCAGAAACGCATTTTTGGACCAATTTTGGGGTCCAGAAAAACAATTACAATTAAAATTGCAACTCGAATCAGGGAGATATAGAGAGGGAAGTGGATCTTTCGTAGATTATTTCAATTCCTATGTTGCCAGAGCTAGACATTTATCACCACCATATAGTCAGAAAATGCTAATTTCCACTATAGCTAGACACTTTCCTCCGAATATTTCCTCGATACTAGTTGGGACGAATACCCTAATATCTGCAGTAGAAAGACTCAGACAGGCCGACTACTATTTTGATTCGGATCGTAAAAATCGTGGATATCAAAATGATACAAATCATTTTAACAGAAATTCAAATCCAAGAAATTTTCAGAGGGGAAATAATAATTCAAATTTTGATCCAAAACAAAAAAGTATTGCCACACTCGACTTTGAGGGGAACGATAATTCGGAAAACGACCAAACCCCTCACTTTTCGGCTCAAATGTGAGGGCTTTGTTAAATAGAGCCTTATATAATAACCCAACGCAAGACCTGTTGGAGGAATGCGATTTTCAGCATATTCCGGCTGAAGACCGGTCCCCAGTCGTTATCGCAGATTTTTATGGAATACAATTTCCCGCACTAATCGATAGTGGAAGCACAGTATCAGTCCTTTCAGCTGATACCTGGTCCCAACTCGCGGATTTTCAACAGGAAATTCCATCTTTTCCATGCAACTCCGGAGTTAGAGTCGTAGGTGCCTTCAAGGCCAAGTATAAAGAAGTATCCTTGCAAACCATGCCGACATTCTTTCTAGAAAATCAAGTATTTTCACATGAATTCTTGGTTATTCCCGGCCTATCTTTTCCAGTAATTATCGGAGTAGATTTTCTAAGGCGATATGAATGTAATATCGACCTGAAAAAAAGAAATATTTCATTAAGAATAGAGAATAAAATTGTTATTGTTTCTGAAAAAATATATGACCACGATTTTAGTGAGCACTCACCTCCAACGATCTCTGCTTTGGTTAATAAGGGGATCGTCCCAAATAATTCAATTTCCACTGATAATGCCAGTGATGAACGTTTTAAAATTGTCTTGTCCTCGTGTCAGTTACCTGAAAAGGAAAAAATGCTCTTTGCAAATTTACTTGAAAAATTCAAAAATACTTTCTCGAATATACCGGGGAGAACAAAAATTTATGAACACAGTATAAATTTAAAAAAACATGAAGAATTTTTCATCCGTCCTTATCCGATACCAATTGCTCATAGAGACGCTGTTCGAAAAATGATTTACGAAATGGAGAAGTGGGGGGTCATAGAGCGGGCGACTACTCCTTATATTTCCCCACTTATGACAGCGGTAAAGCGCGATGGTTCAGTCCGCGTTTGTCTTGACGCGCGTCATTTAAATACCCTTATCATTCCGGATAGGGAGTTGCCCTTAAGAATTGATGATATAATTTCGAGAATTGGCGGGAAAAAATATTTATCAAAGATTGATTTATCGCATTCGTACTGGAAGATCCCCTAAAGGAGGTCGGATAAAAAGTATACCGGCTTCATGGTAGACTCCAAGACTTACCAATTCACCTCCCTCCCTTTCGGAATATGTACGGCCGTCAGTTCATTTACTCGCGCCATGGATAAGGTGTTCGGCGATGAATTTGCAGATTTTTTATTAACGTATGTTGATGATGTCCTTGTTATGTCCGACTCTTTTGCACAGCATTTAGATCACCTGGAAAGGGTGTTTTGCCGTCTTGAAAAAGCCGGGTTTACAATAAAAATTTCAAAATGTCAATTTTTCCAGACCGAAATGGAATTTTTAGGCTTTATTGTTAGCGCGACCGGAGTGCGCCCGGACCCACAAAGAGTTCAGGCTATTGCCGATTATACCCGTCCGAAAAATGTGAAGGAACTACAACGATTTTTGGGACTCTGTAATTACGACAGATCTTTTTCACCAAAATTCGCTACCTTTTCAGAACCACTCACCGCCCTTTTGCGCAAAAATCAGCGCTGGAAGTGGGAATCAGTTCATGAGGACGCTTTCCAGCTTCTCAAGAAAGAATTACAAAATGTTACTCTTCTATACCACCCTGATTTATCGTCACCATTTTTTATAGCGACGGATGCTAGCGATTTTGGCATTGCCGCACAGTTAAACCAGATAATCGGGGACGAAAAACGCGTCGTTGCCTGGTGTAGTCGATTAATGCTAGAACGTGAGCGCAGGTACCACTCCAATGAGAAGGAGGTATAACGCTTTCTTGCTATTTTATGGATGTTGTATAATAAATAGTAAATTGCAAGACTAGTGTGTAGTTATGTTATAGGCACGGCAGCTCTGTTGTTTGGGAGCAGGCTGTGGATTCAAGAAGTTATGTATTTTTAGGGACCTTTTGCCAGGCGCCACTCAGTTTTCAGTAGTAGGAAAACTAAGAAAATTTAATATTGAGGATAGAATTTGAAAATCTAATGAAACACCAAATAACTGTACCAGAGAAATATAATTCTTTAGATGTTTGAAGCAGGTTCATGTGACACACAATTTCAATTATACCTTCAGTAACACCTTACTGTGCAGAAAAATGATTAAATCACTTTCTCAGTGTTGTATAAGTTAAATGCCTAAGCAGAACAAAAAAATGTAGATATCTCAAGATATTCCCCTTCTATATAGGCCTATATTTCCGGTTCACAGAATGACTGGACTCCCATTATGATTTAGTTAAGTGGTATTTCAAATATAAAATTAAAAACTGTTGTTATGAGTAGTAAGACTTGAATAGTGGTTGAACTTGGTGCTGCGCACTACTGGATCATCAGGAACAAAAGTATAATCAAAATTGATCTGACCTTAGTGTCTGCGAAGCATGTGGTGCTGCTCTGTCCTTCCCTGCCAGTGAACTCCAACTCCAACTCCAACTCCAAACTCTAGCTGGTGCAGTTAAAAAAAAAGGTTTCCTGGACTTCCTAGTCACCCTTCGACATCATGGACGGCACGACAAGGTGGGATCAAGAGAATAGCCCCAAAAATGAAGTTGAGACTTTCTAGTCACCTTGTGGCATCATGGATGGCTCAGGATGGGATCAAGAGGAAAATTCCAGATTTAGCCGGAGGCTACTAGCTACAGGCTAGATAGTTGAAGAAAGCGATGATGGCGTCCCACCAGGACATCCACCATGGACAGGCCAATAAATCTGTTGGAAATATACCAAATTGAAAACAGTGAATCGGTTTATGGACTCTAAAAATGCTCACCTTCCGTCTGGAATGGCCGAAAATAAGGGTATCAAACCCCACAAAGGTTGGATGAAAAATGGCAAAATTCGTGCCCATCTTGCCTACTCTCGGTAGAGAAGAAGGAAATCAAGAAATTTCAAGAGTTTCCTGTGCACTCAGAAAACAAAACCGTTTATAAAAACATGTTTCAAATTAGAAATGATTCACTGCGCAAGTACAGTTGGAATCTTGACTAGTTGATAAATATTACCAACAGAGAATATTGAAATACCTAGATTATTTAAGGAAAATGTTCTAATGGGCTTTTGCCCGTTTTTAAAGAATTGTGAAGTTAGGTCTGACACAGAACTATAGTAACATTGGTCCAACCAAAAATGTTGCCAGCAGGCCGAAAATAAAAGAAGAAGGTTATAGATTCACAAAGGCTATGGACGAAGCGAAATAACCTAACAATCCACATAACCAATCAAACTGTCAGACTGAAACTGAAATACGAATATAAACAATTACAACTACTTCAAATATAACTTCCTGTGGATCCATAATTAAATTGAAAACAGCAAGGACATATCATTTTCCAACAGGTTTGTCAAACTGTGCATTTCAACTTTTATCCATTCAATCAGTCAACAGCAACTGGAAATGTAAATCATTTATCATTACAGCTAGGAAGAAGGACAGATCAACACCACTGCTATGGACACCTGAAAAATACAACCCTGAAACTAATAGACAGTCACACCAGGAAGACAAAGGAATCTTCAAGTTCAGCCTACAAGAGGTCCAACGCCAACAGGATATTCAATCCACCTGCCATAACAAAATGTAAAGTGTTGCAGTCACATAATCTATTGAGTATCTTACATCATCATAATATACTGGGTGTTACTCTTGGTTAACTTAATAACAAACCCATATAATAAAGGTAAAAAAGGAAAATCACATGTTACATTCACCCCCTTCCGACGAAAAAAATAGGCATGCAGGTACATGTCTATTTTAATTGGGGACAATCCTAGTACAGTTATATTTTATGTATGGTGAGATGAGAATCGAGCTCGATTTAAATGATGAAAACTAACCTAGGCCTTACCTAACACTATTCCTAATGATGAGATCCTAACATTACTCCTACCCTACTATTTACAAAACCCCCTGGGAGGTGCTTCCCGGCAACAGATAACCCTTGGATCAAACGTCGTTTCGACTATTTTCTTCTAACTCATCATCAGTATCGACCGAAGAAAATTCTGACCCATCATAAGGTTTTAAATCCTGTATGTGCCATACTCCTGCATTTGTACCGTCCTCATTCTTGAGTACATATACAAGTTTCGATTTTTTCTTCGCTACAGTGCAAAGAACGTAACGCGGCGCTAACTTTTTAGCAAAATTGTTTGCAGCATCAGAAAGAACGTAATTCCTTTTCCATACTTTATCACCCACAAAGAATTCCATGTCCCTTCTACGCAAATTATAATACCTTGCATTCCTTTGATATGCAGAGGTTAGTTTAGATTGGACATCTTTGAAAATTTCAGATAAATTGGCTAAATTTTGAACCCATCTTTCTCTATCACCTAAATCAAAAATATCCACATTACCATCCCCATAGTACTTCCCTGAGCATGGAACTTCACGTCCAAAATTAAGAAACGCTGGGCTATAGCCTGTTATCTCGTGAATAGCGGTCCTCATAGAGTATGCAATTTTAGGTAATTCTTTATCCCACGATTTATGGTTACCGTTAACATAACATCTTATAGCCGTGCAAATTGTACGATTTGATCGTTCGACATAGTTCGCCTGGGGATGATAGTATGGAGTATATCTAAAATTTGACCCGTAATCCTGAACAAGTTTTTTAATAGCTTTACTTACTAGCTGTTTACCATTATCACACACAATCTGTTGTGGTGTGCCATATACTAAGAATACTTCATTCTCTAAAAATTTAATGATACTGCTAGAAGTAGCATTACGTAATGGACATATCAAAGGATATTTGGTGAACCAATCAGAGACGACTAATATGTATTGATAACCGTTGGAACTCCGGGGAAGCGGGCCCATCAAATCCATTGCAATAACCTGCCATGGAAACCTAACACTACGCTGTGAACCCATCAACCCAAATTTGGCGTGGTTTGGTGACTTTTGTGATGCGCACATTTCACAAGATTTTACATACTGGTTAATATTTTGCCGCATTTCAGGCCAATAATAGGTAAGTATGACTCTAGAATAGGTTTTGAGATATCCAGCGTGTGCAGCTGTACTGACATCATGACAAGAAGATATAATGGATGAACGTTGCTTCTTTGGCACCAACAACTTCCAGTCGGAAATATTGGTATCCAATGAAACTTTAGATGGTACTAACTTATAAACATAACCGTCCTTGACAGCCCATTGAGGGTATTTGTCAGGGTGTTCCAATATTTTTGACCTCATTTTAACATAAAAGGAGTCTAAGTTGGTTAAATCAATATTAAGAGAATTTGCTTTACTAGCCTCATCTAAATTTATAGCACAAATATCATCACTGGATATTGGTTCATCAATCTCCTGATTAATAGGGCTCCTTGAAAGTGCATCAGGAACTACGTTAAGTTTCCCTTGCCTATAGGCAATTTCAAAATCAAATTGACTTAGCCTAACGCTCCAACGAGCCAATCTTCCTGTTGGGCTTTTCATGTTGAACAGATATTTAAGTGATGCATGGTCAGTGATAATGGTAAACTTTACTCCCTCAATATATGGACGAAATTTTT
>OU896709.1:43667428-43695451 GCA_918026855.4 Phaedon cochleariae | reverse complement strand
TATCCTATCATGTTCATGCCAAGGACGTCCTTGCATGGACATTCTACAATATGTACCACGTGGGACGTTTGAGGGATGCTATTTCTAGTACATTTGAAATGATGTACCAGCTGGGACATTCCGTAGACGTCCTTGCTCGGACAGTGCATGAGATGTACGGGATGAGACGTCCTTAGGACACTTATTTTTGGTTCGGGACATTCGGACGTGGATTGTACCAAATAGGGACGTCCCTAGGACGTTGTATGCTATAAGGGTAGTTTGTCACACTGGAATTTTAAAAAAACCATAATATATCACATCCGTATTACATAGAACCTGATTTGTCAAACCCGTATTTTATAAAAACGGTAAAATTCATCTGATCCGTATTTCATAGAATCAGTCATTTGTCGAACCTGTATTCCATCAACATTAATTCTCCTGATTGAATTGCTATAGAATTGGTTATTCAGCACATCTGTATTTCATAGAAACCGTAACTCGTAGACACCATCGACACTGTATTTCATCGGACCGTAAATCATCGGATCAGGATGACTCGCCAAAATGAATTTAGATAGATTAGTAGGACGCGCACAGATATCGCAGCTCAACAGTGAACTATAGTGAAGGGTTGTCGAGAATTATTGATTCTACAGGAACAGCAAAAGATGCATTCGTTCATAAATATAATTCAAATAATGATTCTTCCCGTTGGTAAGTACCAACAAGAACAATCAAATCTTGGCGATATTTCGTGAAGTTGATGTACACAACAATTTCTAAACGTTCGAGAACAATCAATTTTTGCAATTATGTTATGTTATAGAACTGACATAGGTATTTCAACATCGTTTTCGGAATGGGTATATCATTTCATTTTTATTAATATTATAATTGAACGAACCACTTCTTTGGACTTTAGTGATTTATAATCGATAGGTACATCCATAAATACTCAAATCAGGCCAGGCCTGAATAGGTACCTATCTAGGAGTTATATTTTGAACATTCCATTTTCCCCAGGTGCACATCCACGGTGACTAGAGGGGGTGATAACCCCCCTCAGAAAGCACGAAGGGTTGAAAGAAATTCAAATGAAATAAATTATGATGTTCGACGAAAGTATTAAGAATTGCAATTCCGCAACATTGTTTCAACGACGAACAGCCCTCTAATTCATATCATACACTCACCGGAAAAAATAGAGGATAGAAAAAATGTGAATTGATCAACCTATGATTTTTCAAATTCTTGTTCAAATTTGGTGAAATTTCGCCCAAATCTTAGATTCATGTTCAGGAATATCAGCCTGAATATTCTATCACAGGAAAAGCTCATGGCTTTATCATCATACAGGAAATAGTAAGAGTTATTCTTTCACCCTTCACTTCTTATCGCCTCGCGGTTGAACTTAATTGCTTCAAAATATTTGGGATTGATTTGTTTTAGGAACCTATTCATTTTCTCAACTTCTCAGCACCATTTCATTAGTTTCTCCTGAATGTATGTATGTATGTAACCTTCTCCTTTGGATTTAATTTTGACCCATTTCGATTTGAAATTTGGCAGGTATATAGTTCAGGTGGCAATGCATTAAGAAATTTTTGTTATGGTTTTATAGGTCGCAGATTATGATTCTTACGTCAAAATTAATAAATTCAAGATGGCGGATCCGATATGGCGGACGAACTTTGCAATTATGATGCGAATCTATTCAAAATTCTTATCTGCGGGTTCTCGAGATCAGAGATTTTGATTTTCTCGTCAAAATTTGAAAATTCAAGATGGCGGATCCAATATGGCGAACGAGTTTTGTGCGCTCCAAGCGATAAAAGAAATATCTTGGTCCGCTTCTATTCAAAATTGGTATCTGGATATTAAGGGTTTTTGAGGTCGGAGATGATTATTTCGTCGAAATTGGTAAATTCAAGATGGCGGATCCAATATGGAGGACGATTTCTTGAATCAAGATCCGAATCAATTCAAATTGTATCTGTTTTTTCTGAGTCAGAGATTGTGATGCTTTTATAAGAATTAGAAAATTCAATATAGCGGATACAATATGGCAGACGGGATTTCTACTCAAAATTTGTATTTGGGGGATCTCGAGGTTGAAGAATATAATTTTTTTTGTCAAAATTGGAAAACAAGAGATGCCGGATCCAATATCTGGTGGACCAGTTTTTTTATAATTATATGATACGATTCTATTCAAAATTGGTATCTGTTTTTTTTTTTCGGTCGAAGATTATGATGCTTTTATCAAAATTGTGAAATTCAATATAGCAGATACAATATGGTAGACGGGATTTGCGATCCTGATCCGATTCTATCAAAAATTAGTACATGGGGGATGTCGAGGTAGGAGATTACACCACACCAAACATTTTCGATCAATTCAAAGCCTGTATTTCGTATCGTTACCATAGCAACTTAACAAATTTCTTGGAAATTTTTTCCTTCTCCTTGGGGGACGAAGCATGGAATAACACTGAAAATATTCTGACGTTTATAGGTAAGATGACATTCACATTCAACTTCAGATTATTTCGAGTTCATTCTATAAGTCAATGAATAAAAATCATTGATTAACAGTTTACCAGATTATATTATGTAGATATACTTGCAATATAAAATTTCAGTGTGAAATTTCCTTACCGAATACCACTTCAGCTTCAATTAATAACCGGGGATTTTTTCTCGAACATAAATATTCAAAAAAATCTCTCTGGTCTTCAACTCGAGAAAATTTTCAAAATATTCGTGTTCTCGAGAAAATTTCCGGAAATAATTGAAGCTCTCGTGATATTATAAGTAAAAACCCGCTTTTGTAGTAAGCCGAACTAAAAAATATGAAATAAATTGTAGTTTAAAAAACTAAAGGAACATCTTTTTTCAGATAGTCAAATATAAAAAGAGGTAGGAAATGAAATAGTGAAAGTGTGTTGATAAATACACAACATAGAATGTTAATGTACCGATTACGAAGATGCTGATATTTTCTATAAAGCTATAAAGTATTGGAACAACGGAAACGCATTTGTTTTCGTTTGGCCTCATCTTGCCAGAGACTCTTCGAGAACTAGGATTAGCCCTTCAAGAAGGTTATATCTCAAGGCTGCTTGAGAAGTTCGATCAACTCAATGCCACGGCGATTGAATGCTGCAATTCAAGGATAGTATACCTACTCATTATTGACCTAAATCTAGGTCTCTGCTTCTTTCTTTGTTTTCGTAAAATCAGGGTTCTTTCGAGAAGTCAACCAAGTCCAATCCCAATGTAATCCGTCCAATCTTGGTGGACGGAGTATCATCTCATACCATTTCCTTCAATTCCGGCGTTCCACAAGGATCACTTTCGGCTCCAACATTGTTCCCACCTTATATCAATGATCTGTTAAGAGTTACCACTTGCTCTATCCACAGCTTTGCAGACGTTAAAACTCTCCATACTGCGTTCTCTCTCCTAGAATTCCCATTTAGTACCAAGAACTTACGACGTCGGCAGGTCATGCAACGCTGTCAATGACGACAAATTACTGCCTATATAGGGTACCAAGAACCTACTTAAATTCAACGCCATCAAAACTCAAGCCTGTATAGAAAGGCGGAACTCCGAATATGCCTGATATAACAATGTCTGGTACCACCATTCCCACCACAACCACTATAACAATGCTAGGTATTTCTATCAGCAATACTTTTTCATTGGATCATCATGTTCGATACATCGCGAAAGCTGCTTCGCAGAAACTCGGATTTTTATTTCGTGCGAAAATCTACTTCACACCTCAACAGCTTATCATGATCTACAAAGCACAGATACGGCCAGTTTGAGAATACTGAATATGGGATTCAGCACTCCAACATGCGTTGATGTTCTCAGATTCCATCCGGAGAAGAGCCGTTCGCCTGGTAGGTGATGCCACACTCACAAAATTGTTGACAAAACTTGAACACCGTAGAGAAGTCAGTGACATCTCACATCTCTATGTAAGTGATTCTATGGTAAATGATCTCCAGAAATCTCTGCAATCATTCCATCACAAGCAATAGCAAAGCACATCCCTTCGTTGTCAATCCTGAGATATGTCCAACTGATCTTCTTCAATAATCGTTTGCCTTTATAGAACGGAAGAGCTTTGAAAGTTTTTGCCAATGGAAATATTTGTGATAAGTTGTAATCTCTAAAAGATCGAAACAAATTCCGATTTCTACCTCCTTTCCCTATGGTTCCTGGGTACGCACGATCGAAAATTAGACAGCTTGTACATGATATAATTTGAAATGATGTTGCAATATTTCACAATTAATTTATTCTCGAACATTCTGAGGTTGCCTTGTACAACTTTAATTTCGATTGTTCATAGACAAACTTGCTGTTTCTGTGAAATCATTGCACTCTGCCTGAACTATGGCATGTCACCGCAGTGCAGTTTTCTGTATCATCTGAATCTAATGCTGACGAAATACAATTCAAAAAATTACCGTCCGATAGAATACGGTGTCGACGAATAAGGGTTTCTATGAAATACATTGCTGCTATATTATCAATTTCATCAATGTTTATTATGATGAAATAATGTTGATAAAATACGTGTCTGGTGAATTATCATTTCTATGAAATGCGAATCCGATGAGATACCGTTTCCATATAATACGGGTATGACACATTACTGTTTCTATGAAATACGGATATGATGAGTTATCATTTCTATAAAATACGGGTCTGACTGATGACAGGTTCTATGAAATACGGATATGATGAATTACCGTTCTTATAGATTACGGATCTGATGAATTACTGTTTCAATGGAATACTGATCTGATAAAATACCGACTCTATAAAATACGGTTTCTATATAGAGTTGTTATGACCAAATACGATTATGATGGTTTATTGGTTCGATTAAGTACGGTTTTGACGTATTACGGTTGCTATGAAATACGGTTATGTTGAATTGATATTCTGATGAAATACAGTTCTAATAGATTACCAATTTGATGGAGAACTGGTACGATAGACTGATGTTGCGACAGCATACGGATATGATAATTTACTGCCTCGATAGAATATAGTTTCGATAAGATACAGATATGATGGAATGATGACTCATTGATACCATTTTGACATAAAACTGTTCGATGATTTACGTATTGAAATTTTATATTTCAATGAAGTACGGACCGATGTTTCAAATTTTGATATTTCACGGTTCTACAGAATACAATGTCGATTCTATACTATACTATTTAGACGAATTACCAATTGGATGAAATATTTTTCTATGGATTGCAAGTCGATACTTAATATTTTGACATATTAGGTGTCCCTGAAATGTTACACAGTTACTATCACTGGAAACATTTGGTGTTGAAGAGCCATCTGAGCTGAATGCAATGTCTTCACATGATTTTTGTCGGTAATGAAACCTAAAAACCTCATTGATTCAGTTTTCTCCTCATTGGGATTTGCTGATTTGCAGAATACCATTCATGTAGTCTATGAAAAACTGCATTTATCTGTTACCCGTACATCGGATTTATCCGATATGACAACAGATGTATCATCTGCATATAGCGTGAGTTATGCCAGTATTGATAAATTGCTCAAATCATTCACATACAGAATGTATTTAAATTACACCAAAAATATTCAAAGGGTGATTCCTTGTGATATTTCAGGAAGACAGGTATTAATATTTCCACGAAAAATCTTTTTCCTATTCATTTCACAATTGTCTACTCATCAATTTCAATAAAACGTTGCGATGTTGTTAATAGTAATATGGATTTACTTTTATTGCAATCAGATTCGAAATAATATTTCCAGTGGCGTCGCAGTAGGTGAATATCAAATTTTCACTTATCTTTGGACGTTTCGGGACCGATTCTGCAATTGAAAAAATCTCTTCATGTTGAAAACGGGAGCAGATATTTTTTCTATATACCTTTATTTCTCTTCTCAAAAAATTTTTCAATACAAATTGTCACTGACAAGCTAGTGAATTTTTCTTTTAGGCTCTCTGATAGGAAAATTCTTCAAACGCAGTGACATTTTAGGGCAAATCATCTGATTTGTCCTTACTACACGTATATTGAAATAATATTCATATTTTTATTTTATAGAAACGAGGAAAGTAAATCCCAAAAAATTTGGAATAATGAAACAATAAAAATTCGATTCGACACCAAATTTTGATGTAGGTGAAATCTTGAAATTTAGGGGCTAGAAATTGAAAAAAAATCAAATACTAGAAGTTGTAATATAACGTTCAAATTCGAGACACATAATTATGTGGAATTGGAATAGAAACAATTTTTCCTTGCAAACTTTTCTGAAATTCGAACAAAATAACCCCAATTTTCAGCGATTAATCAAGAAATTCAACTTTTGAAATGTGGCGAAAGCCACGTAGTCCATTTTTCATATTTTTTCAAGCAAATCTGGTGCCGACTTTTTGAATGACACTGTATACAGACGGGATGTACTATTTTCCACATACAGCACCCAAATCAGTCGTTTCCTTTTCCATTGTCTTTCAAATTCAACAAATCAACTGATAAATTTGCTTGATTCATGCAAATACTCTTCATCTGCTATAGTTATTCTAGCATAATTTAAAACGTCTAGCACTGACAGATGGGACATCCTCAGGCCACAAAACTATCTGACACTTGCCTCCAACACATGTTATAAGCGACAAAACGTGACACTGAATAATACCACATTCTTCTGGCATCGAATGTCTAGCAAAAACTCTCGCTTTACAACAATTTGAGCACAAGTTGACAACAGTAAGCCGGGATTGGCGCAGTGGAAGAGCGTCCGTCTCACGACCGCAAGGTCGTGGGTTCGATTTCCAGCACGGGCAAGGAACTTTTTTTCAATATTTTATTTACGAATTAAATATTGTAAAGTTTCGGAGCATCGGCTGGGGATAGTCCTGCACGATTCGCTGTTGCGTTCCAATTAACAGTGCTGCTCCTAAAGTGGCGCATGGAGTTAGTAACAAAGCCTACACAGAACACGCAGAAAGATATGATGATGTGGTTGTGAGCATCAGAGAAGAAGTAGGACGGTGTATGTAGGTGGGTGTAGAAAACCACCAGCTGAGCGTGAGAGCGGGCCAGCTGCTTAAGTAGACCTCGGTCTCGGGGGTTAACGATGATAGTAAGCATATAGTGCAGAGGAGAACGAGGCAAAATCCTCTTCCTTATAGACTTTTTTTTTTCGGAGTAGAAAGATATGGGACCTTCACCACTTTGAATATAAATGATTACTACATAATATTCCAGCTTGACTACTTTTTTCTATGGTACCGAAAAAAGTTATAAGCGGCCAAACTCGAAAATTTAAGAAAAAAATAACTTCGCGCGTGAATATATAATCCTTTGTAACTTCACAATTATAGCACTTGTATACGCAGTCTTTTCATAGAATGATTAAGCATATTCTGGAGATTCGATTCATATATAATATGTTGGGAAATTGGAGTATTTTTCGATCCAAAATGTATCATTTTGTACAGAATTCGCGAAAAAAATTCCAATGTCATCGCTTCAGTTTATCATAACTTTTTAGTTCACGATATGAATTTCGATTTTTATGACATCTTTTGATATATTGAAATGTGAGCAACAAATTGTTTCCTATAAACTTTTCGCACGTTTCAAAAATAAACTTTGTAGAAGCGTTTATTGTCTTATACGTAAGAGGCCGTCCGAGCGCACGAGTGAGAACGATACAGCGGCGTTTACGTGTTCTAGACAAGAACAAACAGTGAAGATTCGGGGAGGATAACTGTCTCATTTGCGAATGAAGCTTTCTTGATGATTCTTTTGCTAGTAACATTCTTACAATGGATTGAAACGAGTCATTTTACGGTTGAATATGTAGGTAAATAACTTCAGTTACATATATTGTCCCAAAATAATTCACTTCAAAGGCAACGAAGTGAAAATGGTATAAAAAAAAGACCAAGAAGATATTGGAAGATGTTAGAATTTTCTAAACATGAGTCCCCAAAAAAATTAATGAACATTGCAGCTGGACAAATAATAGTATACCAAAATATATTGAAGAATTTTTATGACATGTTTGAATGCTGCTCAAACAATGATAGTGGATGAAGTTTTTGAACGGAGGCAACGTCAAAAAAGTTTGAACATTTTCCGATTATCAGAAGAATGCAATGAATAAAGAAGGTGAGTCTATATAGATACATATTATATAGTAATAGGATCAGATGGTATGTTCAATAGCCGTTTGAAAAAACAGAAATCTAGTAGACATTTGTTTCATATGAGTTGATATAAGTGTTTCTTTTCCTATTTTTTCATTAGTTCAAGAGATGAAAGAGTTGAAAGGAACATTCAGTGAATCAGGTCAGCTCTCTGTTTATGAATAATAAAAAAAGATATCAAAATGAAAAATTTCCAGACGAATTATGTGATTATTGTATTCGACACATATGATCGTAGAATCTCTACCAGCTAATAGAGCAATAAAGACGAGGAGATACAAATTATAAAAGTTTCCGAAAAAAGGAAATTGCTCCATTCCTAAATCTCAGTGGTTTTCAAAGGCGTCCAGGAATAAACATAACCTGGTAATATTTCTAGCGAAAATATTAATTTTTGATAATATTCAGACATTTACACTCTAAGAAAACTGTTGGTGTCTTTTTCAATTCCAGACTGTTAGAATTAACACTAACCCTATTCAACACCAAAATTGTACTATCCTATCATAAGTATTGGGAATTTGATATCGTGGGGTTCGACGGTGTAAATCGTGATACATTATGGCAAATCTGAATTCGGAATCACACTTTTCATACTCATTATTTGAATTCAAACTGTAAACATCAAATTATTCTATTCATGAATCACAAAGTTGATATATTCTGAAAAATTATCATTAGTAGGTGTAATTTTTCAAAATTCATATCATGAAAGTGATCAACTATCATATTTTTCATGTGACTATCAATTTTATGAAGTATCCATATTCACACAATAATAATTCCTCTTCAAGATATTCACCTAGTAATGAGATTGATAACCAAACCAGTGTATTTTCTGATATCACTGGAATAAATGACACTGGAATAGATGTAAATCAACACCACTAATATCAGAAAAACATCGGAACAAATTTGTCGCCATACACTGTTGCCACCTCGTCTATTTTATATTACTTAAACCTATTTCATATATAACACTTTGAACATCGTGGTGTAAGATAATGATTAGAAGTTGATGAATTTAATATCAATATGATGCTCTCTAATTAACGACTGCAACATTCTGTATCATTACTGCAGAGCTTACATGCATTTTGGTCCACCATTCGTCAAACGTACTCGACAGGCTGAGTCAGCACATCATCGTTTTGTCGGCAATCTAGAATTATGTCAAGCAACTCCTTTCCAAAACACGTTTGTCTATGGAACGACGAAGCTTCGGTATTCTTTGCCAACGGAAGTATTTCCAAGAACTTATGAGGACAATTTCATTTAAGTACCTACTGCCTATGTTCATTAAATTATCATGAAACTATAGGTACATATACTTAGTTATTTCATATCGTGATGCTTGGCAACCTTGCGCATCTTCTTTGCATGTGTACGTGCTCCTATCACTTCCACACTCCAGACTCCAGAGTTCCACAGCCATTCGTAGTAAACGTTGAGCAATATTCAGCACTGTCTCTCTTCACTGTGCTTTCAATAAGCACGGGTCATGTTGCTCTTCCAGTGTAGAGTGCATGATTGTTTCTATCATGTGTATAAAAATAAAATTCAAATGCTCAGAAAAGTTTATTGAGGAGTCAAAATCAGAAACAATTGTCTCGATGTTTCGACACAACACCAAAATCAATGGGACACAGAGCTACCACAGGTAATACAGGTCAAAATGACTTGATTGGACCTAACTTGTTTATATAAAAGAATGTACCGTTTGTCCGTGAGGTGAGTTTAAAGTTTTCATAAATAAACACATTTTCGTTCGCTGATCGCTGTTCAAAAATGAGTGAAACAAATTTTAGAGTATAACTCTTCTTTCAGTAATGGAAGAATCCCGAAAGATATTGTAGATCTTTTGAAAATATGTTTATTTATGAAAACTCTGAACTCGTCTCACGGACAAACGGTATATTTTTCAATAAAAAGAAGTTGGGTCCAATCAACTTATTTTGACCCGTATTACCTGTGGTAGCTCTGTGTCCCAGCAATTTTGAGATACCCTGTACCTATATCTCAACAAAAATATTTCACACTATAATGAATTACAAATTGATTGAAGCAATTTTGTTTCATACCTAAATGTGTCAGAATTCTGAAGATTCGTGTCAGATGAAGAACTGTCCTCAATTAGAATTGACACAATTCCGGTTAAGAATTCAATGATCTGGTGTAAATAAACACCGTTCATTGTAGATTTGATCATTTGATGATGATTTTGTAAACTCATTCCGGTGTGACTTTAAATATACTGATGTTTTTCATGATCAATAGTATTGTGATTCACACCAGACCAGTGCGAACTCTATCAGAAAACATTGCACATAACACACCAGACTGGTATTACTTTACATCGATTTCGAAATCACAAATCTCACCTGAAAATGTGCAGAGATAGCACCAAACACCGGTGCTCTACAAATAGGTGTGAATTAACACTGAAATATACAGGACCTCTAAGGAAATCATTCGGTGTTAGCTGGTGTCAACTGGTGTTCCAGTTTTTCTTAGAGTGTAGTATTCCGAAATAAACCATCGCTGGATCGAGGTATCGGAAGGGTGAATGTAGGATAATAATATGGATAATTCTGTTACAAACAATGTAGGTATCTCTGAAATGCATCCATGAGGTTGCAGATAATTATGTTACATTTACTGGAAGAATCCGAATCTTCCAGTATGATTAGTTATGATTCTATTATTTGAAATACAAATTTCTATTTCCAAAATGGCCATGCAGTCAAACTTCTCATATACTTGATTTATGTTAATTCTATCAGTACCTAATGGTCTATAGGAATAGAATTTTGCAAGAAACTACCGGCTCTACATGCCCTTACTGGATCTGATTAAAGTGATACTATTTTCAAAAATGGAAAGATTTTGCATTAGATATTGCTAGGAAAAAAAAAGACGACATTGAGAGTTTACTTCATCAAAATTATTGGATTATGTGGACATAGCAAGGAATTATGTAAGTAATGGAATTATATACATATAGGAAACGAAGATGCCAATGCTACGACCTTAGATCAGCTAATAAGACACAAATTCACTGTCAATACTTTCAAGTCTTCTGTCGAACTTATTTCTACAGGAAATACATTCACACAGTTCGTATCGAGGTGCGTACTAAAGTATAACTTTGTTGATTCATGAAATGCACCCAAATTGTATAGGTAGTTAATTCATTCCTGACTGTGCAATACAATATAAAATATATTGCAAGAGTAAAACTGCAATGATCATGATGGAATTTTACTGAAATCATCAGTATTTTCAACTCTACCACCTATACATCCAGAGATATACAAGAAATGCTTAATATTTCTTGCTCTGAAAAAAACTTTTGAAAAAAAAGACAATGCCATAGAGACGATAATTTGAAATGCAAATGCAAATAAGTACATGTTGATCGACTTCAACTACTTAAATAACAATGATATATGTATAAATAATTAGTGAATCGATTGAATTGTTTATATATTTTGCGAACATTGAAATAATTTGATATACAATCCATCGAAATATTTTATTGACAAAATTATAATTCTTCATAATAATGAATAATTCTGTAACTATAACAATTTATCCTTAAAGTGCATTCATGAGGTTGCAGATACACTATAATTATATGTTACATTTACAAGAAGAATCCAAATCTTCCAGTACATATAGGTAATCGTGTTATTTTCTTCCAGATACTGTGTTGCATGATAACAAACTTTTCACTAGTTTTTCAGGGGAATATGTGATAAATTTCAGTTAGATTCAATATTTTATATAAAAATTGACATTCTAAGCAAGCAAATATGTAAATTTATCGATATAAATCTAGTATATTCATCATATCTGTGGATGGAGCTCTTGATATTATTTCATCTTCGCTCCGCACTCATGCACCAGTATCTATCGCACTCTGTCTCACTCACTGTGCATAGCCTATCTAAAGTTGCACGTTGTCATTCAAAGCGCTATAAAAAGTTTATTTTTGAAACGTGCGAAAAGTTTATTCGAAACAAATTGTTTGTTATACTTCAATCTATCTAGATGAAAGAAAAAAATTGGAATTCATATCGTGAAAAAGAAAGTTATTATCAATTGAAGGGGTGTTAATGCTAAATTATTCATGTAATGCATGACAAAAAATTTATTTTTACTTATAAAAAACCTCATTTGGGCAGTTTATATACCATGAATCGAATCTTCATAATGTCCTCAACAAAATGATGAGAAGTTGAGGCATCTAAGTTATGTGGTCTACAAGTTACAAAGTTTTATACATTTACGTGCGAAGTAGATTTTTTTTTGTAATTATTGTGTTTGTTCGTTTATAACTTTTTTCGGTACCATAGAAAAAAGTAGTCAATCTGGATTCTAATGAGTCAATAGTTTCTAGATAGGATAGTGAGGGTCTGATATCTTTCTACTCTCAAAAATTTTTTTGATAACTTTTACCCTGTGTTCCGCTGCACAATACCTGCCACTGCGCATATGGTAGTGAGTACATTACTAGCCTACAAAACACAGCTGAAAAACTCTGAAAAGAGAGCTGAGGGACGGTGCCTGAAAAGGATGTTAGCCAGCTCTCTTGAGCGAACCACATCAGTCATTGAAAACACTTGGGGTTGGCAAAAAGGTCCCATTGGGGACTAGTTGCTGACGTGGAAACGTCCCCCACCAGTACCAGTACCAGTACCAGTGACAACAGTAAAGTGAATGTGTGAACATCACGATATTATTAACTCCAAAACTCAGAATAGCTAGAAAACTTCGGTTTTCACACGTTTCGGTTTGAAAAGTTAGAGGAAAAACTAGCAAGTTTAGTCCTAGTTCGACTATTTCACCCATCACATAATTCGAAATTTTTATCAAAGAACGATATCCACTCGTACTCTCAACACCCTCTATCTCGAAAACGACGCGTTTAAGAGTATATGTTTTTGTGAACTTTTTCATTATTTCAACGAGAACAACACACTTTTGAATTTTTAGTATTACAAACGGAACCACCCTGTATATCAAAATATGTATGCTGAAGAAAAACGAATTATCTGTGATAAAGTGTTAACGTAATAAATATAGTCGCGTGTTTTGTACTGAATACATTGAGGTGAGGTTGGTAACTGGTTACTCATACTTCGGGAAACATACGTCAATAGTGCAGTAATAGATATTCTACGCTTTTCTCCCCATTCCAAACAAACCTCTTGGGATTTCCCAGTATTTCTACAAAGTGGTGTTTGTTGCATTGAAAATAATGAAACTCGTGCCGTTTTCATGGCCAACTACGTAGAACTGAAAAGGGTTTTTCAGAAGCAATGATCAATGTGAATAATGATTTGCTGACCACACATTTCCAGCGTAATTTGTATTTTGTCCATACCCAGAAATGAGATAATGGAAATTTGAACGGATTTTAAAAAGTAATCGATGGTGTCATCTACATAGAAATTGTATATTTATATCGTCATCAAATAAACTGGAATATAACCCTATGTCTATACAGATTCCATTGTTGTTTGATAAAATGATGAAATCTCGAAATGCGTAAAACAGATAACGCCAAGAAAGTGCAAGGGGTGATTCCTTGTAATATTCTAGCAAATAAAGTTCATATAAACATGTGTCCTTACTTGCTCCGTTTTTGAGATACAGGATGTTGAAGTTGGAATTATTGATTTTTTGAATTTCCAACCCCCTTTGTATGAGCTTTCATGGCGCCAAAATTCAATATGGTTGGAGACTGAGAACGCCCCAGAATTTCAAAACGATTATGATTGGGGTTATCGAGTAATCTCAATGGAAGTCTTGAAAACATGCCTACATCAAATTTGGAGTCAAATCGAATTTTCATTGTTTCCTCAAAAACTAAGCTAGATACAAAAATCACACAGTGGATACAAAAGTTGTTATTTAAATAGTTCAATATTATAAAAATATGAAACTCAGAAAAGCCGGTGGCGTACAATGACTTTCACCATAAAAATATCTATAAATTTACCTACTGTGACGTACTGGAAATATCATTTCGGATCTAATTGCACCAAAAGAAGCTCCATATAACTATCAACAAAACCACAACGTTCTATTGAAATTGATGGAAAGACAATTGAGTAATGAATAAAAAAACGATTTTTCATGAAAATATCAATACAATGTATCTCGAAAACGAAGCAAGTTAGAACACACGTTCATATAAACTTTATTTCCTATAATATCACAAGGAATTACCCCTTGAATTTTTCCGGTGTTATTTAGATACACCCTGTATAGGATGTACCATACCGAGCCTAAAACTGAGCCATGAGGCACATCAATGGCATGATGCAATGACATATATCGCGTATACATACAGGGCGATATGATGTGAAATCACCATTTCGAAACCCCTTTCCATTATATTTTGGAGATACTAGCACTCTCGATCCACGCAGATTCGCAGCGCTGAAAAAACGCTCAAATGATCTTGACCATCATGAACAATATTCAGCTTCCACGAAGGATCATTTGGGAGCTGATCACATTGAGAAAATCATCGAAACCTTTCCTCCAAAGAAGGTATTTTTCATCTCTCATCACGGTTTATTAAAACCAGAATGGACTACCCCTGAATAGCTAGTACTGCTAGATGCCTCAGCTTATGTTCCTAGTTTCTCCTCCTTAAACGACTCTCTCCTCATCGATCCCAAATTACAGCAAAATATCATTTCACTTTCAATAAATATTTGACTACCTTCAAGGTATGAGTTGAGTCTACGACGATTGTTCATACTCAACCAACCCATTTTCTTGAGTTTATAAGAAAATATTTTTTTTATTCTATGGATTTAACGCAGATATGAATTATGTACTTTCTGTATGCGATGTATTAAGAAGGTATCCAAATGATTGAAATGGAACATCAAGTAATCGCTCAACAATTTATTTGGGAGTGCATTCAAGTTATATATATGAGGATACAAGAGTTTAAGAGAAGCATAGGCGGTTCTAATTCTCACTGTAACACTCAAACTATAACATCGAGTCCAAATTCAGACTCATGTTTCCGACTTGTTCACTAAAGTCCAATTGGTCATTTACAATAGGAATTTGCAATTAGCTCTTTGCTGCTTTTTTCGACTTTCACTACCAAACAAAACAGCACAGGACATTGAAGTAATTACTTATATTTCTGGTCGTTCAGTTGATATAAATGATGATTTTTTTCTCAAGATTCGATTTTTCATCGAAAACATTTTCAATTATCGACCTGGTCCTATGCACAGTTGAAATCATTCTACATTCCATTCAACTCAGACTGACAAAAAGGGTTTTGCGGTGACAACCGGATAACGCCAGTTCGCAACTAGCGCCTGAGCCTGAAAGGTTCTTCTGTACCTTTTTTTTCCAATCAATAGCTTTTGTCCTTCCGAGTTCTACGCAAAAACCTGAAGAAATATTATAAATTCCATCTACTTTTAGATGTTCTCAATGTTTCGTCAGATTCGGGTTCAGCATCCCAAATAACGAGTTGGTCTTTATAGGTTAATCGAGGAGGTGGTACATTCATTTTACTTGATCACTTAGGACTTCTTCTCCTCGTTTCAATAAAATAAAAATATGAGTATTATTTCGATAGATGAATAGTAGGACAAATCAGATGAATTGGCATATGATGAGTGATGATGTGAGTATGTCACCGAGAGGTGTCAAACTATAAGGAAAACATTTTCGAAGGAAGATATTTTGCATTTTTAGTTGAGAACGGGAGCAGATTCGTTCCTAAAACGACGAAAGATAAGTTGAAAACTGATATTTTCTAGATAACCCCATATTTCTTCTCTTTGAACAGTTTTCCAAACGAAGTGTCACTGACAAGCTATTGAATTTCTCTTTCAGGCTCCCTGATAGGAAAATTAGTTGAACGCAGTGACATTCTGGGGCAGATCATCTGATACACATAATTATCTTGAAATGAGACTCATATTTTTATTTCATAGAAACGAGGAGAGAAAGTCCCAAATGAGTGGTCAAGTGAAATGAAAAGATGAAATAAATCAAAAACCACCCCACATTTTCTCGTCTAGGGGCGCTTTTGAGCACAACTCGCACAAATTGCCTTTTCAATCATGGGGCAGGTGGAATCGTGGATGCTGATGAAATTAGTGAGCAAAGAAATCAAGGGGAGTTGCGCGTGAAGTTTTACATTTGGAATGAAACACATTTGCTGGTGTCGCTGATATACCGAAATTTTAGTCCTATATGGTTCCCCTACAAATTGTAACTCCAAGAAGAGGTTTTCAAGTAGTTGATTGCTCAAGTGATATCGTGATACGTTTATTGTCACTTATTTCCAATATTCTGAACATTTGCTCTGCAATTTGAAACTCCAAGGAAATATGTTTCAAGTAGTTAGGGACACAAGTGAACTCATCATATGATTATTATCACCTATTACTCAAATTCGCAAACACCTTTAAGAAATGATAAAGCAAAAACAGAGAATTCGCTACAATTTTGAACCCTGTTATGAGATAGGAAGCACCATATTGATAAACTTTGGTAGAAGTCCATGGTTCCTCAAAGTTGAGTTGAGTACCAGGTGAACAACTAAGAAGGACTGTCGGCGTGATCTGGAGTATCAATTGATATCGTGAATTGAAAATTCAATGTATATTGCATATTATAACAAGATAAAATAGAGAAACTAAATCTCAACAGACCAACAAAAATTGCAACATGATAGCTTTTCGCTAACTGAAGATATTGACGATCAAAGATAGAAAAAGGATTGATGACAGCCGTTCTTAGTTGTTCACCCGGTACATCATTCCAGATTATTCGGAATTTGCTCTTCTCGTCTCTATAGAATAAATACAGGATCGGGCATTAATGCGTCGGAGCTCGATTGTTCGAGTTCTTTGATAGCTAGAGACTTGATTCGAAAACAAATGTTAATGAGACAACAAGCTCTATAACTAGAATTCATTGCCACATATACAGGGCACACCAAAAACATTCAAAATGGTTGGGTTCATTTTCTTTAAATGGAATGTCCTGTATATGAGCAGAATCTTCAAAGCATCCCTGTGACAGTAGGGGTCGCCGGGTTATAGTCCAGCCCCTCCACTCCATTTTTCTCCAAACCACGTGACTCGGTAAGCCAATCAGAGACCAGCATTTGGTTGGAGGCCACGCCCATTAAAAACCAGCGCTAAATTCAAATTATTCATACATCGTCACGTCGCCGTCGTGAATAAATAAATTAAAAAAAGCTGTCACTGCTGGGAAATTGAACCAGGGACCTTTGCATTATGAGGCAGCGTATATACGCACTGTGGTATTCCGACCTCCGTGATATTTCGATTATTTTAATGCTATTCAAACGGGATATCCATCGCTGGCGCGCGCTTATCTTTGCAACGGATCTATCGAGGTAGAGTGAAGCGAGAGATGCATTTCAGAGATAAGAAACTTCGAGTCGAAAATAATATCCATCGCTGGCGCGCGCTTATCTCTGCAACGGATCTATCGAGGTAGAGTGAAGCGAGAGATGCATTCCAGAGATAAGAAACTTCGTGTCGAAAATAATATCCATCGCTGGCGTGCGCTTATCTTTGGAACGGATCTATCGAGGTGAAGCGAAGCGAGAGATGCATTCCAGAGATAAGAAACTTCGAGTTGGAAATAATATCCATCGCTGGCGCGCGCTTATCTTTGCAACGGATCTGTAGAGGTAGAACAAAGCGAGAGATGCGTTCTAGAAATAAGACACACGAGTATTACATCGAAATAAATTTATGGTGAAATATTTCCATGTTGGTTTTATCGACAATATACACACAACACCAAATGAAGCTTATGCTGATAAGAGTCGTGTGCAGCGATAACCGTCACATTGTTGCCAGACGTTGGAAATTATTATTTATGAAGTCGATAAGGTGTTGTCAGATTTTCAAAACATATCTGATGTCGCGTAATACATGACATATGACGTATGACAGATGGTGTTTGCAATATGATGTATGTGGAGAGTGGAAGGATACGAAAACAACTATATGATGGCGATCCATCCCAGTGTGTGGTCCAATCGGGACGATTATAATGAACGAAGCATGGCAGTTTGATTTGTAGGTTGAAGTTGCTGCGATACTCTTGAGGAAGTTTGCGCCATATCATTAATAGGTCACAGAGATCTGCATGTTCAATGATACAATCTACTGGAATATAGTGCAATTCTTGTTCGGTGAATTTTAGCAGAGTGGTAGCAGGAGTTTTCAGGAACTCTAAGAGCACAGCTATTTCAGATTCATAACAGAGTGTCTCAATACTGGAGAGTGGATTGCTTTCAATATCAATAGAACGTGGGAAAGTTTTAAAGAACGAAAATTTCGCTATAATCGACACCAAGCATTGTGTGTGAAAAATGTGGGAAATTCTTGAATAAAACTAACCTATACCACCATATGAGGAATGCCCATAGAGTGGACGCCACCAATTCGAATAACCTAGTTGATTAGCGGATGGCAGTTAATGGATTCAGAAGTCTTCAGATCACACCTATAGAAGTATTCAGAGGTATTCGGAGGTCTTCAGATCACGCCTTCAGATGTCTTCAGAGGTATTCAGAGGTATTCAGAGGTCTTCAGATCACGCCTTCAGAGGTATTCAGATGTCTTCAGAGGTATTCAGATGTCTTCAGAGCTATTCAGATGTCTTCAGAGGTATTCAAGAGTCTTCAGTTGTATATCAGACACCATAGCGTTCACATCATGGAGTCTAAACCACATTTATCAGAGCAAGCATTTTATAAATATCACTGTACAGATTATGATAATGCTTATGGACCGGAATATGTTGACGGCAGATGGACACTTGGACATAAGAATCTACGCTTTGAGGACCAATACACAGGCGTAGATAATGTTGATTTTAAAAGTACTCTGGGTCTTTTGGAATCATTATTTTCCAAGAACCCTCGAAATAACACGCCTCTGGATCACCAGATGTATAAACAGATGCTAGATATCAGCTCTATTCATAGAGATCGATTAGGGCGATTACAAGGACAAGCTGATAAGGAGAAATTCGATAAAATTATCAGACTCCCTCTTCAAAAATAAGACCAAGCCTAAACGTCCAAAGTCGAGCGTGGAGCCTGAAGCCAGTATTGGGAATGAAGAGTACAATATCTTAGATAAATGGACAGATCCGAATATCTTGGTGGATACACTGAGATATTTAATGGAATCAGATAAGAACAACAACGAGATCGCCTTTTTTCTTACTGAACTTGAAAATGTTGGTATAATATCTAAAAATAAATGATGTCAAAATTATCCGTTTTTATTCAACACCTGGTAGGCGAGTAGACTCACAATGACTACTCAACTAGGCATACAAAAATATATATTTAAAAACCCTGTATAATGACTGGTAGGTAGTGTGATGAAATCATTGTCCGTTAATTGTAGTCTATAACTCAGCTGATTTAATCATCTTTCTAGGCTTTGAAAGAATATGATTTTCTGTATACGCCAAATATAGAACAACCAAGATAACGGCATCCTGTTCCAACGCTGCAACTTGAACAACTATTTACACCTAAAACTCATATAACAGCTCAGTGTTTTACCATAGGAGGTATTCTGGTTGGTTCATAAAATATGTCGAACAGTTCTCTACCAAAACTGGTAATCTAAGAGTCAGAGGAACTAGGGGATAGCGTTTAGTGCGATGGAATCTAATCCGCAGGAAGCGAAATAGGTATCATGTTTCGGGTGATCTAATATAAAAGCATACCCGATCAGACCTAAAAAAATTCTGTCACATAGAAATCTCATATATTGTAGGCCAATTCTCATCAAATTCCTACAATATTCCTCAGTCTTCAGTCACGTGACCTGATAGATCGTGAAACGTTTACTTTCTCATAACTGCAGAAATATATGTTTCAACTATACGAGGTGTTTTTTGAAATAATCAGGTATATGTATTCAGCACATCGAAAAATAATATTCTCATATTAGATACCTTCAAATTCCTCAACTCAACAGGAAATTGCATCCCCAAAAATTGAACAAGAACAGGAAAACATTAAAACAATCTAAATAATTGAACTCAGCACAAAAAATTCATGTAGATGGAACGTTATAGGATTGTTACAGAGTTAAAATATATAGGTGTAAAATTGGTCTCGCCTCACCTATATGTCATTCGATAGTATAAACGTCTCGAGGATCGAAATTTCCACGCTTATTCCAATACAGCCCAGTATATAAGAAAATGTGGTTATAAAGCATTCACCTTTAGCTTTTCTCACCTTAGCAGGCTTAGATTCGATGAAAATCTGAATAATGAATGAAAATAGTGAGAAGACAATTCAGATGAAACAAAAACCGCCATTTTCATATCCCCGTACATGATTCTTTGAAAGCACACATCACTACCATCACAAATAATTCACACAAACGGCATTTTTAAAAAACAACGCCATTTAATCGACGAGAAATTTCACATAACGTCCACGATATGACTGAACAAATATAAAAATAGAAACTTGATAATCAACGGGAAACCTGATAACAGCTTCTTATCTTTCAATTAAAAGTTGATAATGCATGTTTAGCGGACAAAAAATATGTTTTCAACAATATATGAACCACCACGAGGAAAAATATAATATACAGGACGATTAAAAACCTGAATCAGATGAAATATTTGAGAGACGTATGACTTTACATTATAACAATGCATAGGTTCTCGACTGCGATATCTGAAAACAATATGGTTACCGACGATCTGTGACAGATCCATCAATCAACCATTGAAAATGAATAGTACACCTAAGGATTAGCACGCAAATACATTGATATGCGCAGAGTTTCAATGTATGCGAGATATCAATAAAGAATGGAGAACCGTGAAAAACATATATTTTCATGTTATCTTTCATAAAGCTAGTATTGGAACTTCTTAATAATACTGACAATAGATGCGCGAATAGAATACTCTACTTTCTTTACGACATCTTCACAAATGATGCTAGATAGATGACACTTAACACATGAGGCGTTTTGCAGATGATGTATAATTAAGAGGAGTCATATTACGCATGCGTCAAAACATGACGGAAAAATCACAAAAACATGCGTACCATTCTAACCAAATGAAATATGAACAACATAAACCGATTATGAATTGTGATCTCAGAAAAAAATATTCGAAAAACTAATATACACGACGAAAAATTATTATATCTCTTGCCATTATTCCCAGACAGTTTAAGTATCCCATCCAATTCGAAATCGTATCTCGACTTCATCAAAATAGAATATTCACAAGGCGACATTCCCTTCAAACCGATATAAAGATTCTCCATGCTCATTATAAATAACAATCGAATCCAAACAGCATATGACACAAAGTTCTATCACGAACGTTGCTTCACAGAAACTGAGATTTTCATTCCAGACAAGAAACATCTCTACAAAATACAGATACGAACTGTTTGAGAATACTGTTCCTCATATGGGTTCAGCACTCACACATATAGAGACAAGCCATACCAGAGAGACAAGCCATGCGCCTGGTGAGCGATGCCACAATCACTAATTCTTAGAAAACATCTGAACATTGTAGCATATTAATTTTTTCACTACTGTATATTTTGTCTGATTCTATACTATTCTGTACTGCTGAGCACATCTGACAGAATATTTTGTCACAATTTCATGGTTTACATTTTTCAATAACATAAATTGAACTCAATCTGCTTCATATTATTTAATTATTCTCAAACCTGATATGTGGATACACACCTGAGATTTCACACTGTACATAAAATAAAAATACAATTCCTATAAATACATTGATATCTCTTGCTATATCTGCTTTGTTGTGATCCAAGTAGAAGGATGATTCGGATGGTTTTCACAGAAACTTATCAAAAAGAGATAAATAATATAAGGTAATATGAAATACTATTTCAGAGACATTCTCATACTCACTTTTCACACTGCTATTTCCACTTGAAACTTCATCACAGTAGGACAATAGGTATTGGATTTTCCAGGAACGCTGATGCGGATGGTTTCACTAGGAATCGACCATTGTGAATCAATTAAGTTCGTTTGGCATTATTTTCTTGATTGATGCATTTAATAAATTCAGGTTGATGTTTTGATTTTGTCGATCTGTTATTTCGCTTTACGTCAATTAGCTGTCGGTCATGACACCATGTCAACAGTGTCAAACTTGTCATGCGCCAAACGCCGATTCGGATTGATATGTCCTTAGATCATCATCGTCGAACCAACAAGACGAGTATTTGTGAAGAAAGGTGTGACGTCATTTTAGTCATCAATTCTGATTGGTTCAGATAGTCATCTGGGAAGAATCAAGTCTCTGGGGGGAGTAGCGATAACGTCTTTCATTTTGGATATTCAAATTTACCGCCAATTTGAAAAGCGGAAACTGTTAAGTTGTTCTCGAAGTTTCTGAAAATTTGGAGAAGGGATTTCCTTTCTGGTCGTGAGACAAGAGCTCACTTCAGAAAATTCTTCGTGGTGGTCAAGTGCCATTTTTGTGGTGTGAACCGGCTTCTGAAGTCCTGTACCGCCTGGCGTTCTGAATCACATCAGGATATCCTGGATTTGTTGCTGATCTACAAGGACTGCTGGACTCTACAGATTTTTTCTGATTTTGGTTTAAGAGGCAGGATCTTCATGGTTCATCACCCAGGCAGCCACGTGCCTACCTTCATCGTCATTTCAATCCCCAACCCTTCATAGAAGGTGAGTCTCGCATTATTACGTTTTTTCTCTTTGCAGTCCAGAAATTCAGAACCTCATTTTCATGAATTATTTAAGGGTTTTTTCACCGGGAGTTTTCTACCGGGAGTTTTTTTACCGGGAGTTCTTCAACGGGAGTTATCCTACCAGGAGCACTATTCTTCCCAGGAGTCATTGCTCGACCAGGATCTGTTAATTCTACAAGGCCGTTGGTGGCTATATAGTAGTCTGGAATCTGGAATCTGGATATCGTCCCCTGTTTGTTCCTGATATGATGGATTTTCAAGGTGGAAATACGACAACTCTGTCAATGTCATCTGACATCCAGGGATGTGAAGTCAGCACCCCGCTCTCCGCCAATCTTCCCCTCAGAAGCTTCATTTGGTGGCACTGAAGCCATTTTTATCAAGGATAACTGGTGTAGGACACACCATACAGGTTTTTGACATAAAAATATATTTTTATTTTTCATTTTTATTCACTCATAATGCCTATTGCTAGTGTGTATAATGGACCATTTTTAAATCATAGCTAGGTCAAAAATTGATGAAATCACACATGAAAGGTACATACTTTCCCTCCACATAGTATACTATGCGCTGGTAGAATTCTTCCATTTCCAACGTCCTTACAGGAGCTCTTGAGTTTTCAAGTACAATATAAAGTTGATTAATATATATTTTCATCCACATAATAGCAGGCAACAGTGTGATTTCTTAACAGGAAATAAGTTATCTAATATTCTTTTGATTTATGCATATTTGTCAAAACCATGTGATATGATATATGAGTCCTATCATCAAAATTAAATGTTTTGGGTATTGTATATGACTGTTTTATTTGTTTATTGACATGACACTCCAACTCACAACATCTCTATAAGGTAAATTTAGGTCTTTTAGTCTGGGATAACAACTAATATTATTTATTATCTGGTTGCTCAACTTTCCAGGTAACTTTTCTTTTGAATTAAAAGTTGCAGTGGCGCCCCATCTTTTTTGTTTAACCTTATGATTGCTAGATAACTGAAATTTTGCTATTTTAACTCATTTTGATAACTCGAACCCATAGTGCCTACTGACGAAGAGCTGCCGTTCGCAAATGCACCTATTTTTCATAAAAGTAGGGCTGCAACATCATGAATGAAAACTCATAAAACGACTGAGTTCATCATAGGAAGTGTTTCTGAGATCTCCAAATGCGGAATCTCAGCCAATTTCATTGATATAAAATGATCACAGGGCACCATTTATTTTCACCCAAAATAAAGATACTATATGAAGATCCTGAACAAGAATTGGAATCAATCAGTATACTACGACACCCAGATCCATCACGAAAGTTTCAACGAAAAAACTATGATTTTCATTTCACGCGAAAAGCTACTATACAATATACAGATATGATATTTTTCAGAGTAGTACTGTTCCTACATATTATGGGGTTCAACATCCATACATACTCTGATGCTCCTAGATTTTTTTCAGAGATACAGCCCATTCGCCTGATTGGTGTTTCTACACTCACTGATTCTCAAACAACATTGTAACATCACCGAAAAGACATCGACCTTCCACCTTTCTACAGATACACAGAAAATAATTTTCAGAGATTCCTACTATCATCCCATCGCTAGCAATACCAGTCAGACGCACTCAACAAATTCAGAAAACGCATTCTGTTGTCACCAATCTTGAATATGTCGAGCAACTCTTTACCAAAACTCATTAAATGACTGAGTTTACTATAGGAAGTGTTTCTTAGATCTTGAAGAGTTTGAAATTCAATACCTATACCTCCTGTTGTAGCCTGTGCATGATTTTCTTCGAAAATAATAGGTATTTGCTTTGGAGCGCTTCAAGAGATAAATAATAATGATAATCTGACGCATATTGTAGCACCAAACATTCGAACAACGTATACCAATAATTATGTATTAACTTCTAAGACGAAAATATTTGGAAAATCATCTCTCTCTTATCAAGTGAGACATTCCCAGTTAGATTGAATATCCTATCCTCTTTGAGGTATGCACGACGTTCTTCGAACATTGTTAGGATTTTCTTTCGTGCGCTCCAAGTGATAAAAAAAATATGAACTGATGAAAACGTACCAGAACATGGAAAACGTGAAAAAATATTCAAATAGGCTATTATACATCATGGAGAATCGTATCCCAGCTATCGCTCGAAATATTGACCAACTTCATCGATATAAAATAATGATAATGAACTAGATTCTCCACCTGACATATAGAAAATGAAAGATCAGAATCATGAAAAAAACATTGTCAGAGGAAAAATATTCAAATAGGTTGTTATCCTGTACACTATGGAAAATATAGTATCTCGACTATCATTTGAAATATTGCCCAACTTCATCGATATAGAATAATCACAAGGTACCATTCTTTTCAACCGAAATAAAGATACCCTATGCGGATTATGGATAACTATTGAATTCAAACAGTATATGACAGATAGTTCCATCACGAACGCTACTTCACAAAAACTAGGATTTGCAAATACATTGATATACGCAGAGTTTCAATGCTTGCGAGATATCAATAAAGAATGGAGAGCCGTAAATAACCTATATTCTTATGTTATCTCCCATAAAGCTAGTATTGGGCTTTTCTAATGATACTGACAATAGATGCGCGAATAGAATACTCTACTTTATGTACGACATCGTCACAAATTATGCTAGATAGATGACACTTGACAGATGCCATGTGACACCTGAAGCGTTTTTCAGATGATGTATAATTAAGAGGAGTCATATTACGCATGCGTCAAAACGTGACGGGAACATCACAAAAACAGCACGATTGAAATATTGCTTCGATAACATAATATATAAGGATGGCACACCATTCTGACCGAATAAAATATGGAGAACATAATCCAATTATGAATCATAGAGGTCTTAGACAAAAATACTCGAAATGACTAATGTACACTGCGAAAATCAATATATCTCTTACTATCATTGCCAGACAGTTTGAGTATCCTATCCTATTCAAAATCGTATCTAGGCTATCATTCGAAATATTGCCAAACTTCATCGATATAGAATAATCACAAGGTAGTATTCTTTTCGAACCGAAATAAAGATTCCTAATGCTGATTATGAATAAAAGCTACTCTACGAAATACAGATACAACTTGTTCAAGAATACTGTTTACTCATATGGGTTCAGCACTCACACATATACGTTGATGCTCCTAGATGCCATCCAGAGAGACTAGCTATGCGCCTGGTGGGCATGGGTAAAGTTGTTCCCCTCTTTGAAAAAAATGATCGCACCTTATTAAAAAATCATCGCCCCGTGACAGTACCGTATAGCATGGCAAAAATATTTGAGTATGCTTTCTTGGCAAGATTATCTTCTTTTTTGGAAAAACACAAGGTCATTACCCACAAACAACACGGTTTTCGCTCGAGAATGTTTACAGCCACTGCAATGTACTCATTCCACAAATATACTGCTCAGTTTGTTGATGCAGATGAATGTCCTGCTGCAATATTTTGCGATCTAAGTAAGGCCTTCGATTGTGTGAACAATGGAAAACTAATGAACATATTAGAAAATTTTGGCATTAGAGGAGTACCACTAAGCTGGATTTCAACTTTTCTTACGAACAGAAAACAATTCGTCTCGCTGCAGTTTGAAGAAGGAAATCGTATTAAAACTATACGTTTGGTTGGTAGGGACATCGAAATGGGAGTTCCTCAAGGATCCATCTTAGGTCCTATTCTCTTTATTCTATATGTGAACCATTTGGATTCCATCATTGAAACAGAAAATAACACTGCATATGCAGACGACTTTTCGTTAGTACTTTCAGCTAGAGATAATGAAACACTGAAATCAATATGCACTGAAACAATTCGGAAAGTATCATCTTTCTTCAACTCGAGAGACTTATTTTTCAATATTCAGAAAACACTAATGTTACGAATTCATTGTCGTCAGAAAAATATTGATGACCTAGAAGTTAATCTAGATGAATACACTTTTTGCAACACTCATAGCGATGTAAAGTTTTTAGGAATTACTTTAGATGAAAACCTCTCCTGGAAATCACATCGCTACCCAGGTAGCACATGACGACTATATGACGTCTAATTGACGGCATCACATTCGGCCAAAAGACGTCATTATTTTAACAAACGCGACGTCCAAATGACGTAAGTAAGACACATCCAAATGACGTCATATTCGAAAGTCTTTTAGACGTCAGTATGTGTTTTCAAATTGGACCTTGAACTGACACTACTGACCAATTTCCGACGTCAATAAGACGTCTGTTTTTGTATAAAATTTTGGGGTTAATGGTTATAATCTGGTGAGGAAGGTAATCATTTGTGCTATAAAATAAATTTGCTACGAATGAAGATTTTATTAACAAGATAGTAATGTAAGGTATTACATATAGTTGAAAATTTCAGCGTCGATGGCTGCCCCTTCACAGAGAGGTCTTTTGTATGTAATGCTGTCTTCAGATGGCGGCCAAAACACTTCCTTTTTCAACGGCGTCAGCCAAGTTTCGTGAACAACAGCTACACTGTTGCTTCCACTGTCATCAAATTGTATTACACAATACATCCTGAATACTTTCACGTGAAAAACACACTGTATAGAAATACCACTCAAACACTCAACATTTTAACATTCTTAACAAATCCAATGGCACAGACGCCGTTCACAAACAACACCCATTCGGATATGGACGATAACGGGAACGCATCATGCACGATGCAAGCTTGACGCTGAACCACAGACCGGAACGCAATCTCTTCGCGTAATTACTTGATCGCCATTGGCTATCTGGTCGGTAATGTGAGAATTGTCTTTGGCGCTAAATTTGAAAATCAAGGTCTATGGAATAAAATACATTTTTATTATACATTTATTCAGTTATTTGGATAGATTAATTGATTTATTTCATAACTTCGTTTTTCTATACATAATAATAATAATAATAATAATAATAATAATGATAATGATAA
>OU896709.1:43592928-43666928 GCA_918026855.4 Phaedon cochleariae | reverse complement strand
GCATGGCTTCAGGAGATGAGATTCGTTTGCCAAGACTCTAATCGCAGACCAAGCACTCCCTGGTTGACACCAGCCAACTCCACACTGCGTGGAGGATTGTTCTTCATGCATTCTCATCATATTAAGTGTTTGTTCTGTTAGATATTGTCTATGTAGATAAGAGAAGAAAGACGAATAAATGAATTCAAATGCAAATGCATGATAAGCCAAAGGTCCCGGGTTCAATCCCTACTCGATCTACAATTTTTTTTATTTTGTCGAAACGATGTCCCTGGGATATCCTTGGGATGTCCTATGGATATCCTTACATCGTACTTGGTACATCCCAGGGACGTACCAGGAGGACATCCCTTGGATGCCTTTTTTTGTGGCCAACGGATGTCCCTAGGACATCCCTAGTATGTACGTTGTTCCGACAAAGGGCATCCCTGGGATGTCCTAGTATAAAATCAGAGACGTCCCTGGGAAGTCCCTAGGATGTAATGGTGTTGTTAGGGACGCGTCTGAACTGCCATCCTAAGAAAACTGCTAAGTGAAATAATTAACCATTCAAAAATGCAACTGCAAATCAGGCGAATGTTCGTGAAAGTAAGAAGTTCCCTCAGGATGACAGTTCAGACGCGTCGTAACGATTGACAATTTCGAAGTTTTTTGACGAATGAGCAATAATATATCCACAATAATTAGTAAATCAGTTTGCTTTCTGGTGCGATCCGACTGACCCAATCCGAGGTGCGCGATTCATAAAATATCACCTTTCAACAGACATTTTAACCCTTGTCATATTCCTAATGTTACGTGAATATGTAAATTATATATGTGTCACGTTTATCATGACATTCATTCATGGTATGACGAACATTAACTAATTTTCTGAAATTCTCAAATATCACTCATATGCAGTCAAATATTATCTAACTAACTTTTTCTGTTTGGTTCCTCTCCATTCCAGATAGCTATACTCGTGATTCAAGGGTCAATAGTTGTGATAATTCAGAAGTTGGCGCCTTCATTGTTTTCGTTTTGATATTGAGTAATGAAATCTTTTCTATTCAACGAACACATATTGTTTTCCTGACCAACAGCTGCCATTTGCCTGTAACCAATTTTGTTTGCTTGGAGGAATCATAATTTTCAGAATTGTGAGGTTACAGGGTATGGAATGCTTCTCAGTTGATTATTCCAAATGTATAGAAGATGCAATACTATATATAGCAAATGAGACATTCAGGGATTTGGGCTAGGTGAAATTCGGCTGAAACCCAGACAACAACGTACCAGTCACGTTTTATCATCTTGATTTGCGATCGGGTATATCAGCAAGATTACGACCCTGAATTAAATCCACTATCCACCTACCAGGAAACACCTAACACAGTCATGAACCCCAAGCCCAGAAAATGAATGATATTCTGTAACATACCTGAGAAGGTACCGGGTAGCAGTGGTAGCACAGGTCTACGGCCCGGATCACCAGAGAGCTAGGGTGCAAAATTGATGTACACTATACTGCTACTGTGATACTCTAGGTACTGCCGCACAAGCAAGCAAGGAGCAGAAACAGCAAGAACAACCGCGTTTGCGCTATCTTATCTCCACACCGGTAGGTACTCACAGGTAGGTGACTTGCACACCCACCTGTCCTCTCAGTGTACGATGGGTTGCCCAAATACCTTAGGAAAATATCACCACATCTGCCCCTCCTTCGAGGACACGAGTATCTGAATAATTTGAAGTACTCGAGGACAAAGTAAGGGTTGCTTGGCTGTGTGCACGTGTATATACCGATGAAGGAAAGTGCTGTATCTCGTGCAAAATAATTTATTCAAATTCATCACTGGAAGCAGAGCGCTTTCGACTGTTAAGTCATCATCAGTGCATACCTGTAAGTAAGTAATCAGCTTCCAGCTATTGAAGAGGAATTGGAAGTTTGAAAGATTTTTTGTTTGAAAAAATGTTCTTGAATTCATTTTTTTCGCATTTAGTATTGAAAGAAGGTTGAATTGAATTGGTGATCTAATACTTGTTGATGAGCTCTCGATTTTGAGAAAGACATCATCATGAAATCGAAAATTGGTAATAGTTGAATACGAATTTGGAAATTGATAAAATTAAGCTTACTTACTCGTCAGGTTAACAAGAAAATTCGTCCATGTGAATATCTCTGGTCCAGTTTGAAACTATCGACATTGTGCTTAAATACGATGAAAATATATTGAAATGTTTTTTTTCAAAGAGGGGTAGAATACAGATTTCCTTCGTGTAAAGCAGCCATTGTCGCTGCGACATGTCGTGTTGAAGTGAACTTGATGAGTTACGGACCTTGATTTCCTTGTCATTGAACGTACTAGAATAATTTGCCGTTATTATTCTAGTATGACAATGACAATAAAACCAACGTCCGTCACTCATCAAGTTTACTTCAACACGACATGTCGCAGCGACAATGGCTGCTTAAGGAAATGTAGTCTGTACTTCACCTCCTTGTGAGAAACACATTTCAATATGTTTGTACCGTTTTTTACCATAATGTCGATAGTTTTGAACTGGACCAGAGATATTTTTATGGGCTCATTCTCTCTTTCACCTGACGAGTAAGTAACCTCACTTTTGTCAATTTCCAAATTCTCATTTAACTTTTCACAATTTTCGATTTCATGATGATGTCTTGTTAGAAATTGAGAGTTAATCAACAAGTAACATGTCACCAATTCAATTCAACGTTTTCTCAATATTGAAAAAAAAAATCGAAAAAATTATTTCAAAGGAGGACGTTTCCAGTAAATGAGTAATCATCGAATATTGCATGCCTCTAGAATGTTCATGAAGAGCCATAAGAGAATTTTTGTACCAATTATCCACAACTATATGAAAGTATAAAATATTCACATATAAAACACTGACGGAGTGTGCGTACGTATCTTCACCATTTTTTGTCAATTGGTGTCAAGTGTTGGTTTATGAATTTCAATTATTGTTGATCTCTTTATTTCCTGAAAAAACTATTGAAGTAGAAAAAATATGATAAATATCATTGAATAAGAACTTTCAACGAACAGATTTATAATATTGGTCTCGGTTCCATGCAGACAGATACAGGAAGAATTTTCATTTGATAAACGATTTGTGTTATTGCTTCTTTATCCAATAATGAAATTCATTTTCCAACTCGTTGGATATATAGTAATATCTTTGATGATGAATGCCGATCAGATACGATACCTTTAGAGTTGACACATCAGAATGAAGACGAATCTTTTTCCCCAAGTAATGGATGGAGATTAATTACAGAATTATACAATCTTTGGAAGAGGTTCATGGTAACTCGAAGTGGAGGGGTGTAGTTCGAAGATGAAAAGCCAAAGTCATCTGCATAAATGCTCATTATTGGGAGTGGTCAGAGATCAGTCGATGGTTCATGTTTCGAGCCAATATGAGCCCATCATCAGTCGAATTCCAAGATATAGTCATGGAAATAAAGAAAGTCTAAATTCAAATAATGTAGATAATAACAGGGCGAACCAAGTTGTACCCCATGCTTGTCTATCCAAAGGAAGTGGATGTTAAGATTAATCGAAAGTTCATTCAAGGGTCGAATAATTATTTGATAAGAGCCCAAATACTTCCTGATATTATCGAAAGGTGTTAATCAAACTGAAAAATATCAAACAATGAAGTTTGTTGCGGTATCAGAATCAGCCTTCATGTCGTTGAATCAATATTCACCAGGAGAAATGAAAAAAACCGTTATTTAGCATCTCTAGAGTGTTGTCAATTGTTGTGCGTACACTCTATCGTAGGGAATTGGGGGAGCCATTGAGGACACCAAAATATACCCGAGAACGCACTCAAACCTTTTGTATGAGTAATTGTGTATCAAAACTATGATTTCCGTAGACTAGAAGTTACATTCATGAAGAAGGGAGATACCAAATAGAACTTTCAAAATATGCTATGTGTCTGGTTCAAACTGACATTTTTATTTGATGAGATTTGTTATGCAATTGGAATTGAACGAGTACCTGTAGTTTGGAAACCTGAAATAACTATCACTATATGATATCGTTCGAACAAACAAACGTATTTTCAGTACTCACTTCAGAAAATGTATTATCCAACTGAGAAAGATATTTCAGATATCACCAGTTACATTTCGAGTGGAAAAGAACCGCTGAAATATCTGATGATGTATTCTGTTGGAATACCGGCATAACCAACTCCAACAAAGCTATCATGAAGAAGATATGAATGAGCTATTGATGACAATTGGACAATTTCAAGATGAAGCTCTACTGATAATTGTTGTCCGATGGATATTGATGAGAAGTTTTTCGTCTGATAGAATTGATTTCCTGTATATTGAACCCAATCAGCACCAATACGTCTTATAGACGTTTCAAAAACGTCCTGGACAATTCCAGATGATGGACGTCATATGGATGTTCTGGTAACGTCCATCTTCAATAATCAGGATGTTCCAGAGACGTCCATAGATCAGGACCCTTTTCAAATAAAAAATATACGTATAGTAGACATTCGGAGTAAAATACTTGAATATCAGTATTCATCTATCTGCACATAATAATATAAACAGAGAATCTTGCTGATTAGTAGCCTTTGTTGTCATTTTCACTGCATCTGTACGAAATCATAATATTCAATTACATTTTTTGTAAGTAACATTGAATCTCACCCACTTTCATCGTCATGGTGGTCAGTGAAGCTGAATACTTTTATTATTCTTAGTTGATTGAGAACTTATTCCAAACATAAACTGATTCTCTGTTATGTATCTATAACCTCTTTCATCTTGCAGGAAATGTAATATTTCAATAACTGAAGACACGAATATAAACTTTATTAGATGATGGAAATAGGATGAGGTGGATATTTGGGAATTCGAATCATATAGGAAGGTATATAATATTTCAAACTCCAGATTTGATGTTCATACTCAAACACTTACAAGCGAATGGAAATAAACGATAGCCATACTTACCTCAATACTGCTGTTGACACAAATCATGTCGACAGAAGTCGAGATCCAATAAGTTCACTATTTGATAGATGATATCCGCAAAGTTTCACTTCACTGCTCCTGAACTCGTGAATTTCGGAATATCCTTGGACCTGAATCACACTTATTGATTCGGCAACTGACTACTCATATTCCATCATCATTCATCGAACCAAACGTTTTCGTTTCACGTAACACGCATGCGTTCAACGCTTGCTACACATATGATTCAGCAAACCATTCAAATCTCATTATTAAAGCGCGACTTGTATGAATATTCCAGTGTGGATTCTGTCATGGTCAAAGTGTAAAGGTATTATATGATTGGAGTAATATGATTTATTATACCAATATAAGTAGGTATACATCAGTCACAATGATCAATATTTCAAATTCATAATAGTGATAATGAATTAGATGAAGATTCGATAAATCGATATAGCTTACAGATAAAATATCTTTTATGTCCATAGTCAAGTCCAGAATTCTGGTTTCTTATTTCAAAATTAATGAATTCCCACTTATATTGAGTTAAACTGATATATACTGTGAGAGTCTGTGAATTTTTTTAATTCTTCTTATCGCTTGGAGCGCACGAAAGAAAATCCCGATAATGTTCAAAAAACATCGTGCGTTCCTAGGGAGGATAGGGACAGGAGGTAGGTATTGAATTTTTTTTTGAACATTTGGGGATTATGTGTTCACTGAGAAAAAACTTCAGTTTTCATAATTGGAAATCTGATAACCGTTATTACGATATCTGCCATAAAAAGGGGTGAGATGTGTTCATTTGCTACCATATATGAAGTGAATTTTCAGGTGGCTTGTAGTTATGGCAGCGTATTCAATTCGAAAACTTGTATGAACACCGCTGCTGAATAACTACAACATGTTGTAGTTTCTATGATAACACATAGTGTCGAATGAAGATCACTCTTATATAAATGTTGCAGTTACTTCACTTTACAGTGGTTATTCGACTTTCGTCATGAAACAGCCTGTTTTCAATACTAGCACAACCATCTTGAGCTAACGCAGTAATTTGTCTAACATTTCGACATGCTCTTGTAATAATGATATAGCTCATTTTCAACAGTTATCCCAATATTTTTCTACTCTAGAATTTTCATCAAACAGTAGTAATTAGGTTATCTAATCAATATTGTAAGATGTTATATGAATTATGAAACCGTGCTTCGAATTACTGCAATGAGAATAAATCAATATCCTATCCGCACTTACTTCTCATGATCTTGAGTTATTTTTTTCAAAAAACAAAAAATACTATTTGTTTCTGAATTGAAATATCTGGGTTTCTCTGGGGGTTTTTTGACATTTCTCATTGATTTTTTGGAGATATATCATCCATATGCATACTGACGCATTTATTAAGAAATAAGAAGTTGAATACTTATATTAACTCTTCCCACGGAGTTATGATGAGAATTGCTAATAAAGCTTTCCTCACAGGAACCCAGATATTTCAATTCAGAATCTCATTGATCTTCGATTTTTTTGGAAAGAAAAAAACAATTTTGAGCTGTGTAAAGTGGCTACGGAGAATACTTCCTTCATTGCACTAATGCAATGCACGATGTTTTTCACAGCTCAGTTCACAGCCAGCACTAAAACAATATTTTGCTATATCACACACCTTCACCCACAAGACACGGCTCTATCGATTCGAACGATCGGAACCATTGAACAATAATTGAACACGGGCACCCATGACAGAGAACAGAAGTGAAAATGGACGCGATCTGTAGATTTGTCAGCCCCAAAACTAATGAAAAACTAGAGCGAAATGATGAGCAGAATTACGATTTTCGAATGATTGTCTTATAACCGTCATACATGTGAATTGCTATGGTTATTCGTCAACGTACAATGCTAGAAACCCAAACAGCTATGATTATTGGGACAAACATTATTCGAATTCTCCAATAAGCATGATTCACAAAACGAGCTATGTCAATGAAAAATCTAAATAGACTGGAATTCATAAAATTCTCATAATGTCATAACATACCTGCGTTATGATGGTAGCACATGTCCATTCAATGGTATCACAATAAATGGTTTGAAATCGATTTTGATAATTACAGAATGAAGAGGATACTGTTGTTATAATAATGTTGTTGGGAATACTTCCTCAGGCAATGAATTCCAGAGCATAGCTGATTTATGGATAAAGTGCTGTTCGACATCTTTCGAGGTTGACAACGAAAGGATGTGCTGACTGGGCTTGTCTATTGGACGTTTCAAAGACTTTTTTACTGGTCGTCCCGAGTAATGATCAATGATGTACGTCATAGGAACGTCAATACAGGGTTCCGGACTTTCAGATCAAAAATAAACCTGAAATGGACGTCTCTGGACGTCCCGTGCTATCTGGAAAGAAACGTCATCGATGTCTATGTATTCCACATTTTGTATTTCTGACAGTGAGGTCATGCGTATCGCTATGTTTCCACGATTACCATCACGTATCGGAAGTTGGATCGGCGATAGGCTTAAGTGAGGATATGGAAATCGACACAAATGGAATATACGTGAGAACCACCTTCTGAGATTCTTTCATGTGAATAAATATTGAATATGAAGAATATTCATTCAGAATGAGATTTCATGATGGATGAATAAAAATTATTTGAGCTTATAGTTCAGTGAAAATATGTTCACATGAATAGAAGTACATTATGTAAAAACTTCACAAACGATAAGATTTACACAAAATTCTCAAACACACGACATGTTTTGCTAACACATAGTAGCTTCGTCAGGTGATACACTGGAACAATGAACTAAACTAAGGTTGGCTCGCTTAACTTTTATATATCTTACTTTCCCAATATGAAGGATAAGTCACCTGTGGACAGGTACGATAAACCTTCATTTCCGGAAATTAGGCAGAATTTCTACATTAAATTACGGTATACCGGATTAACTTGAAAGAGTTGATAGCAATTACCTATTATTACTTACTAAGCAAACAAATTCAACAGTGGTGAACTTTTGAGGTCTATTCGATCATTAAGTCATCATTCTCACTAATTACAGATGAAAAACTTTTCGAAAAATTATCAATCGAATTTTGAGGAAACCGATTAATTCAGTATCATGAATCCCCAACCTCGAAAACAATACAATACAATACAGTCATATATTACACAAACAAAATCATCCTATTCGCCCAGTAGTTTCATTTGTCACTGCGCCTTCAGTTAAACTATCAGAAAAATTAATAATGTTGATAAAGGACTATTGTAATTTTCAATCAACATTCAGCTTGAGAAATTCCTATGATTTGATAACTGAAATTCAAAATTATACTCTACCTGACAACACAAAATTCATTTCATTAGATGTACAAAACGTTTTTCCGAGTATACCTCCCGAAGAAACCATACTTTTATTTGAGCAGTTATTGAATAAAAACCATGTTAATCCGATTATCCAACAAGAGATCTTAGACCTTTTGTCGATATGTCTCGAATAAAATTACTTTCAATTTGACAACGAAATATATTCCGCGTCAAAAGGGTTGATTATGGAAAATCCACTGAGCCCTTTAGTTGCTGAAATCTTCATGGACAACTTGGAGCGAATAATACATAAACATTCATTGCTAAAACAATGTTTGTATTGGTATAGATACGTAGATGACGTTATAGTATGCTTCAAAGGAACCAATAGACAATTAGACACTTTCCATCAATATATGAATACTATTCATCCAAACAATAATTTTCACATAGTATATATAGTTCACTGCACCAGAATCTGAAATCCAGAAATCTTGAAAAATAAGTTGGTTGAGGCTGTTCAAATATAACATTTATTAGTTATCCAGATCATAATATAGCGCCTACAGATCACGAGACAAGAAGAAAATTATAATATCATCAAGAAAAACTCCTTTTGGATATAAATTTGTGGATTCTACTTCTAACATTGTCAAATATGTCAATATTCTGAAATTGCCAAAGGACAAATGAGAAGAAAAAAGAGAAATAAAACTGAATGTGATGGGGAATCTCCTAATGATTGTGTCTTGAGAACCCAATCATTCCAATCAGAAGAAGATGCTCATTCAGATCTAAGTGTTTCGCGAAATAATGAATTAGCAGGAAAGGGATCATCTTATGTACATTACACTCAGGTGAACTATGAGAGTGACTCGAGTTCATCAGTTGTTAATATAATGGACTTCGAAGAAGAAATTTTGCAGTTGAAAGAAACTATCAGACAAAAAGACTTACTGCTAATTGAAAAAGACAATCACATCAAACTTTCAACTTTATTAAACGAACGAATAAATGAGAGTTACAATTTGAGAGTATCAAATATGATTGATAAAAATAACATTATGGAATCTCTGGATCGAATCAATAGTGAAATTGAAAATATAAATGAAAAAAAAAAAAAGAGAAATCACAACATATCAGTTACGCTGATGCAGTTAATCAGAAAAATTCAACCATCTCAAGACCTAATGAACAAACATTGATTTCAAAACCAAAATCACAACAATCCTCACACAAAATTTGAAGAGGTCTTGAAACAAATGTGAATGTTGGTAATTTGCGTGTTGGAATAAACTCTTTGAAAGGAATGAATAATGGAAACATGTTGATCAGTTGCAAGAAAAAAAAAGATATTCAAAAATTAAAACAGGAAATTTTAGGATAAATGTAAAGTAAATATGATGCAAAAATTAAGAAATCACAGAAACCGAAAATTAAAAAACAAAATTTAAAATTAGTAAGCGATTTAACAAAAGAAGAACTCCAGAAAATGATAATGGAACAAAATACAATTATAAGTGAAGATGACACATTATCTATTGAGTTTCTGAAATATTTCGAAGGAAAACGAATATTCACAGTATTTGCTGAGATAAATGGAAAATTATTACAGAAAATGATGACAAATAATGATGAAAAATTATTTGTTGGTTGGCAAAAATTAAAAGTTTATAACAACAATATTATTGTGCAGTGCAATGAATGCTATGGGTTTAACCATGAAATGAATAAATGCAGGAATCAGGATAGTGTGTCCACGCTGCTGTGGTTCACATGAACTAAGATTTTGCCAAAATAATGAACAATTCAAATGCAATAATTGTGTCTATTCCAACGAGCGTTACAATGAAGATTCCTGCGTGAACCATTCAGCTACAGATAAAAATTGCCAAACTTTGAAATTTCATCAAAATCACTTGAAATTTCAAATTGACTATAATGATTAACAACAATGAAGAAACGAAATTATGAGTAACAAATCCATAATTAAATTATCTGAAGTATGTTTCATTGATGATTTGAAAGTAGATGCCAGTAACAATGAACTGAATATTGCAGCTGTTGTTGTAACCGAAACATGGTTGAATAAAGAAGAAGGAATATATTATAATTTCAAGAACTACACTTCGATAAATGCAAGTCGTGACAAACGAGGAGGTGGTGTTGGCATTTTTGTCCAAACGAAATTTGAGTTTGAAATCATTCAAAAAGTAGAAACTCATTTGACATATTTATCCATCAAAATTAAATCTCCAGAAATTATCATTTCTGGTATCTATCGACCACAAGACATAAATATCAATGATTTCCTCAATTTCATGGATAGAACACTTGATACAGTCAATAGATTCAAATCTGAATGCTTTTTCTTTGGTGATATGAACATCAATCCATTATCAAACAGCAAGGAATCTGAAGATTTGATATACATTTATAGGTCTAATACTTTTTTGAATTGTGATGAAAGTATTTCAACTAGACATTCATCATTACTCGATCATTTTGTCACTAATACAGACAAAAATCTTGACTTGATTGTCATCAACAACTCTTCAAGTAATCATAAATTTTATTTAACGTTCATACCTCTACAAATCTTGGAAAATAAGAAATATGTGAACAAGCTAATTCATATATATGATATAGAAAAATTGAAAACAAACTTGAAATTATCCAATGATACTGTAAATAACTATAATGATCCCAATGAGGTATATGAAGATTCATTGAATATATTCAATGATTGTTCATTTTTAAAAACGATCAAACAAAAATCTGATTCCAAACCATGGTTTGATGGTGATGTTAGTAAAATAATAAAATTACGTAATAAATTCCATTATAAACAAAAAATATACCCCAACATCAACTATTTCAAAGAACAATATAATTCCTACAATAGATTAGCAAAAAAAAATTAGAGAAACAAAAAGGAAATTCTATAATATACATTTCACTAATAGCAATCCTAAAATGGTTTGGAATGGAATAAATTCAATTATATTTAATAAATCAAAAAATTCTAAAGAGAATATCAGATATATTTCGATGGATGGTGTGAAAATTGACGATTGTCATGAAATATGTAATGAAATTAATAATTATTTCATGAATGTAGGTCCAAATTCATATTCTGAAATAACAACGAATTCTCAGTCTATGGAGGACTGTTCAAGTGTTCTATCTATGTTTCTGATGCTGCCAAGTATTTCAGAAGTTGAAGAAATAATTGATGACTTAGATTTACGAAAATCTTGTGGATTCGACGAAATATCTTCCAAAATTGTAAAAGTGATCAAAGTAGATATAGCTCCGATTTTATTGTATATCGTTACTATATCTTTCAAAACTGGAATTGTACTAGATATACTGAAAATTGCTAGAGTCATACCGATACATAAATCTGGAGAAAGATGACCTTAATAACTACAGACTGATTTCAGTTCTTCCGATCCTCTAAAGAATTATTGAAAAAATGATGAATAAGCGCATTCTTGATCTTCTTGAAAATAATGGTCTGCTATACAGTGGTCAATATGGATTTCGTCGATCGAAAGACACTGAGGTGGCAGTTATGGATGTAATTTCGGATATTCAGTTCAAAATTGATCAAAACCATAAATGTGGTCTCTTGTCTTCAGATTCATGTGGAGCTTTCGATACTGTAAATTATGAAATTTTACTGAGTAAAATATATTCAATAGGTATCAGAGGAAAAATATTTGGTTGGTCAAAAAATTATCTGGAAAATAGAAAGCAGTATGTTGAAGTCAATAATATTCGTAGCTCCGTAAGTAAAATCAAATGTGGTGTAACACAAGGTTCCGTTTTAGGTCCAATTTTATTCTTAATTCACATCAATTCGATATCATCTTTGAAACTGAAAGGAGATCTGAAGTAATTTGCAGATGATACTACAATAATCTATTCCTCTAAAGTATTTAACGATATAGTTGATGATATAAAAAGTGACTTGAAAATGATATCATCTTGGCTACAAATTTATAAGCTGACTCTCAACTATGACAAATTTACGTATATGTATATTTCAAAAAGAAAAACTGATTATGTCGAAAACAACAATATTTCTCAACCAGAAAGCCATGAAATATTCAAATGTTACAAAATTCTTGGGTCTTTATATTGATGGACAATTATCGTGGATTAAACGTATAGATCAACTGAGAAAAAAGCTGAATCCAATTACTGGCATTTTATACAAAATTCGAAATTTCATTCCTCTCAGATATTTGAAGAATATATATTATTTCTGTCTGATTTACTCAAAATTACAATAATCAATATCAATTTGGGAAAGCACAAGTATATCACATTAATAACCAATAATGAAATTACAAAATAAAACAATTAAGTGCATTTACAATTTACATTACCTGAAACCAACTATTAATCCTCACAAACCAAAAAATCTGTTGAATTTATCATCTTTATATAAAATGGAAATTTGTTCTATCATCCATTTTGTGAGAAAAAAAATATCCAACTTGAACTTTACTGAAGTAAATACAATTCATACTCATGCAACGAGACAGTTGAATTCATTAATAGCAAACCCATATAACTTCATCATTGGCAAACAATCAGTATTCTACAACGGAATCATTTTATATAATTCATTACCTTATGATTTGAAACATATTGATGATGAAACAAGATTCAAAGTCAATATGAAAAAATATAAACTCATGACACAATAAACACAGCAATTTATTCCCATTTGAATACTTGGAATGATTTTATTTTAATTATTATGTTATATTGACATAACTTGTCAATTAGTTTTTTTTAATGTTTCATATGTATATATATATATCATAATTATGTTTATGTATCCCTATTATGAAAAAATATGTTACTTGGGGTGATAAAGAACAACAACAACAACATTAAATTCACAATCAATTTCTTAGATTTGACAATAAGTAAAATTAACGATAAAAATGATTTTTCAATTTTCCATAAAACTTCCCACACTGATATCACTATTCATAATAATTTAACATACCCTCATCAACATAAAATTGAACCATATAATGGTATGATACACAGGCTAGTGAATGTTCCTCATTAGGAAGTGAATTTCAATAAAGAACTCAATATCATGAAACAGATTGCAGTCAACAACGGATACAACGTTAATTTAATAGACAATATTCTTTCTAAGAGACTTCATCATAAAGCTATTCAAGAAGTTTATCCCACCATCAGGATTGATAATCAAAATTATAGAACTTTAAACCTATTTCGGATCATCAACTGAGAAATCAGTTTCATTTCTAAATAAACAGGACTTAAAAGTGATATATGAAACAAATAACACGTTGGGACAGTTTATCAAGAATAATAAAGACGAAACTCCTGAATTAAAAAAATCAGGGGTATACAAACTCGAATGTGGATCTCTTCCTAAGGTATATATCGGTCAGACAGGTCGTACGTTTAATCAGCGCATTCATGAACATAAGATGAATTTAATGGAAAAGAGAACAAATTCAACATACGCCAACCATATATTCAATCATTTCGAATCATTCGGAATCAACAAACTCAAGAATGTTGACATTTACTTATATTGATCAATTAGATCTCAATAGTTTACCACTGTTGAATTTGTTTTCTAAGTAAGTGATAGTATGTATTTGCTATCAACTCTTTCAAATTAATCCGGTATACCGTAATTTGTAGATGTAATGTAGATATTGTGCCTAATTTCCGAATATGTAGGTTTATCGTACCTGTCCACAGGTAACTAATCCTACAGGTTGGAAAAGTAAGATATATAAAAGTTAAGCAAGCCAACATTATAGTTTACTTCATTGTACCTACCAGTATATCACCTGACGAAGCTACTGTGATAGCGAAACATGTCGTGTGTTTGAGAATTTTGTGGAAATCTTATCGTTTGTGAAGTTTTTACATTTGTCATGGATTTCCATCAAGTAACGGCCGAGTCAATTCAAAATTAGAAGTACATTGATTTACCCATACTGTACAATGGATAAGTACTCCATATCGAATTCAATAGTCAGCTGAATTAATCTTATTTATCGTCTCAATCAAACTGTTTATTTTCATTGCATTCACTATAACTGTTCTTATTATTTGGAATTTGAATTTTTTGATCCACTATTTCTTATTATATGAGGGCATTGTGCAATCGTTTCATCAACAGATATCTCTCCCCTCACCACAATGGGTATTTAAACAAAGGTCAACTTCTATTTTGGCGAATACATGTTTCAGAACGAAGATCAATTGCCAAGGTTCATTTGAATTATATCTTGTGATACAAATTCATTAACATTTTGTTCGGATATATCATGACCATTCACGAAATTTCTTCTCGAGCATATATATTACATCTCACATCTATCGATATAATAATATATAAAATCATATCATATCATAAATTTTATTTCAATATCTGATACGCAACAAAAGATTCATTTCATGAATCTGATTCAAGCACGTCCAAACACATTTCCAGGATAATTTTTTGATGAAATTCCAACATGATGTATAAGTCGATGAACAAATCAGAAATATCCAACATTTCTGGAAATCAGTTCATTCATTTTGTCTGAGATAATAAAATTGAAAGGGTTATGCTTCGGAAGATGAGGCATCCAAAAATTTGTGTTTTACTGAGGCTAGTAGAATTGATGAATTTTTCGAAAATGAAAATTGCTACGATCATAAAATGTGGTGAGAAGAAAAAGTAATTCAAAGCACAATCGAATACAGAATTCCATGTTCAGATCACAACCAGATTCGTCCTTATACTTGGGGACAGTTATGGATTATAGATTCTCATAACTTCGAACTGAGAATCTCGACACCTTGTATTACGCGTTTCATGCTGCTTTCTATCGGAAACTAGATGAAGCTGTGAGTAGGATGTGTTTCAATCAATAAAGCGCTACAGAAAACCATAGCAGATATTCATAGAAAGAGCGCTCAGAATTCTGTTATACCTTTCGAAATGTTTTGACGTCTTCCAGCAGGTGGCGCTATACATAATGCTTTGATTGGGCAACCACTCATATTTTAGAACAGGCTTGATATTATCAATATTTTATCATCATGAAATTATCATAGAATTTATGTAACCACCATGTACCTATTGACTGAGATTTTCATGTAATCACCATGAAATCTTTTTTAAATCACATATTAAGGAATCATCAGAAAAGAACCTGAAATCGGCATGTTATCATCATGCAATCACTATTAAAATGAACATGCAAATACCATGTCATCAGTGTTTATTCCGATCTGAAATGTATTTATTTGCTTCACTTCGGTATCGCTTTGATTTTCCTTGAAATCCAGAGAAAGATTATTTCAACTGATACAAGATGGCTTGAAATATTTTCGTGTATTATCCATTATATCAGACGAAAAAAAGTAATTGATTATTCCTTATTCTATTCCTGATTATGATTCACAGTTTCTTGAGATGATGACACACAATACAGTGTAGGCAAACTGAATGCTTTGAACTCGTGTACAGTTGGGGGATTAAAATCCGACTTGATAGCTTTTGAGGAATTAGCAGTGGAGAGAGAATTGATTTCGAAAGACCAACACCGAAAAGCAATACTTTATTAATATATCGCAAAACAATCCATAGTTACCCATGTAATAGGTATCTTGATGAGGAGACAATATGTAAACAAAGTAAATGAAATTCTTATACAGTATGATATTTCAATACTCTCCCTCTTTGTTTACTCTTCTGAAGATAATGGAAACACAGAGAGGGATGTTCTATTATTCTCGAACTGTCTTCTTGGTAATGGTTTTGTAAAAATATATGCCAACTGCAACTTCGATTCAACGTAGGAAACAGTAATGGAGCCATTTGCCATACATTCTCGGATGAAATGGTACTTGAGATCGATATGTTCTGTACGCTTATGATGCTCAGCATTTTTCATGAGTCAGATTGCACTCTGGTTATCTACGTATACAAGGAAGTAGGCTTGGTCGAATGAACCCCAATTTCTTGAAGAAATCGACGTATTTCTTGAGAGGTTTCTGACGCTGATACATATTCAGATTCAGTCGTTGACTTGAAAACGCATTTTTGACGTTGTGGACACCAGCTGACTGGTGCTCCAGCTACCATAGTTACATAGCCACTGGTGGATCTTCTCGTATCTAGGTCACCAGCGAAATCCGCATCTGAATAGGCTTCGAAATTGATTTCTTCACCTTCATAAAGTATTCCAAAATCAGAAGTACCCTTCAGGTAACTGAAAAATCTTTTCACAGCTATCCAGTGTTCCTTATCGGCATTATGGAGAAATCTACTGACCTGGCTAACAGCAAACATGATATCAGGACGGGAAACTACTGCCACAAACATTAAACTTCCTACTGCCTCCCTGTATGGAATTTTTCTCATTTCTTCAATATTCTCATCAGAAACTGGCTTCGATCGGAGTGTTATGTTGGGATCTGCTGGTATATCATTTGAATGACAATCAGACATATTGAATTTTTCCAAAATTTTTGTTATGTACCTTTTCTGGCCACGGAACATCTTTCTCTGGTTTCGATCCCGTTTGATTTTAATTCCGACGTAATATTCCGGATCACATATAGTAATTTCGAATTGTTTCTGAAGTTCGATCAAGATTCGTTTTATCACCTCTTTCGATTCGCATATCAGGAGTTCATCATCCACGAAAAGAGTCAAGAATATCTCGTAGTCATCGAATTCCCCATAAAACACACATTTGTCTGATTCCAGCTGCTTGAATGAGAATGTGACGAGAAAATCTACAAACTTTTGATTCCAACAACGAGGTGACTGCTTCAATTCGTAGATACTCTTCCTCAGTTTGCACACTAGGGTAGGATCATCACTGCAGAATCTTATGGTTGATTCATAAATATATCTTCTTGCAGCTCGCCATATGAAAATGCAGTTTTCACATCAAACTGACACATTTCAAGATTTCTGACACAAGCTAAACCTAGCAACAGTCGAACTAAATCATATCTTACTACGGGTGAGAAAGTTTCCGTGATATCTAGGCCTGGAACTTGAGAATAGCCTTTCGCAACAAGCCTTGCTTTGTAGCGGTCTGGATCACCATTGGGTTTACACTCAACTTTGTAGACCCACTTGCATCCCACTTCTTTTCTATTTTCAAGTAATTTCTCAAGAGTCCATGTATCAGTTTTCATGAGAGAACGAATTTCTTCCTCCATAGCTACTTTCCAATATTGTTTCTCCTCACATTCGGTAGCTTCTTCATAAGTATTCGGCTCGAGTATCACTGCAGAATAGGCAACTTCATCGATTAGTCGAGCTGGAGGTCGTAGATGTTCCTTTTTTCTTAGTTGTCGACCTACTTCTTGAACAGACTGAGCACCTATTGAATGTACTTCATCAGAAGGCTCTTCTGTTTTGATATCACTTGAGTTTGTGATTCTCTCTTGGTCTTCGTGTTCAACAGAATCGACTGCATTTATTTCGGTCTCAAAATCAGCAAAACTTGGACCTACTTGTGCAGCTGCTTCATTGATGTTCTCATCAAACGTAACATTTCTTGCAACAGTGATTTTCCTGGTATTCTTATCGTATAATTTTCCTTCATATCCCACAAGAAATTGATTGACGGAATTCTTTTCAAACTTCTTCCTGACCTGTTTGGGAATGAGCGCATAACTTGGAGCACCAAACTTCTTCAGATGATCGAGACGAAGTTCTTTTCCAGTAATTTCCTCATATGGAGTCAGGTTTGCAAGGTCTCCTGTTCAATCAGTATACTGCCATGTTGACTGCTTCAGCCCACAAATAAATCAGAAGATTAGTACTTTTCAACATTGCTCTAGCACTTTCAACAATGGATCGAATGTCTCGTTCTGCTCTTCCATTTTGTTCTGGAGTGAACGGTGCACTGGTTTCATGAACAATCCCTTGACTTTTCATGAATCGTTTGAAATGTTCGTTGACATATTTAGTCCTGTTGTCAGTTCTCAGTACTTTCATTTCATTTCCAGTCTGCCTTTCAATCATTTTGTGAAACTCCAGAAATTTAGAGAAGATATCACTTTTATGTTTCACAAAATATACAAGGCGATATGAAGTACAATCATCTTTGAAAATGATGAAGAAATTGGTTTCTCCAAAAGACGTGGTGGAGATTTTTCCACAAACATCGGAATGAATATACTCGCCAGGTTTTTCTGCACGATGAGTGTTCTCTCTTGAAAGGCTTCTCACTTTGTTTTCCTAATTGACAACTTTCACAAAACAAATCTGTATTCGTCATTTTGAGACCAGGATTGCACCTTTATCTGCCATTTCTTTTAAGGATCGAAAATTTACATGACCCAACCTTTCATGCCATAACATGACGAAAGTTGTTTCAGCAGCATTTCGTTGAATGACCTCAGGGATTTCTACATCGAATAACATTCTGTAGCATTGGTTTGCCTGTTTGACTCCTGCAACTACCAGACCAGCTTCATTTCTAACTTCAATGCCTCTTTGGTTTAAAAACACCTCGTAGTTTCGATTGGTGATTGCTTCTATCGAAAACAGATTCTTCCCTAGGTTTGGAACATACAGCGTATTCTCGAGACTTCTTGGTTCTTGCATTCCATCTACTAGGGCTTTGACAAGGATCGTACCGATACCTTCTGCGTGGATTAGAGAACCGTCGCTTATTTGAATGGCTTCTTCAAATTTCAATGGTTTCAGCACTGAAAACCATTCCTTTTCAGAAGTTATATGTTTCGAAGCTGCACTGTCAGCGAGCCAAATATCCTCACAACCTGAAACGACCATGTTATTTGCTTCTGCACTCAAAGCGAGATTCTTCTGTGAACTAGCCTGATTGATATTGCTCCCATATTTCTTCATCCGTTTTCTGCATTCTGTTTTTAGGTGTCCTAATTTGTGACAATAAAAACGTTTCTCGATTTTTGTTTTGGAGTTTGCATCACCAGACCCAGAGCTACCATTAGGAGCAGATGGATCATTTTTGAACCTTGAATTACTCATCTTCATTGAATCAAACGCAGTTAAAAACTGGTCTTCCTGAGTGAATCTCAATTATTCTTTCAGTGAACGTGAAGTCAAGTTATCGAATGTCTGTTTAGATTCATCGTAAGAATCTCAAGCAGTGACGAAAAACCTATATTTATTAGGTAAACTGCCTAGAATTTTGGCTACTTTGTCAATATCTGATACTTTTTCATCAACGTCAGATAAAGCTTGGACCATAGATTCCACTCTACTGATATGCTGAGCAATAGTGTCTGTTTCTGACATGTGATAGCTGAAGAATTGCTGTTTCAACATCACTTTATTAACCGCTGAACGTTGTTCGTGGATAATCTTCAACCGATTCCACATGGCTGCAGCTGTATCACAAGTCATGATGGTCTGTAGTTGTTCGAACTCCATGGAGGTTGATATGATGAGCATAGCTCTGGCATTCATATCTTCCCATTCTTTCTTGATTCTCGGATCTTCTGTTTCTTCTGGTCGAAGAATTTTCCCGTTGATCAAATTCGTCACACCCTCATCTCGAAATATATTCTCCAACTGGTATTTCCAAAACTGGAAATTTCCGCCGTTGAACTTCTGAATACTGAAGCTATTGAGTTTGTCCATCCTTTCACCTTATTTCCAAGATATTCTTCACAGGATAATCCAAGGAATTAATTTGATGTGACAATGTCAATATTTTTCTTGGCAGATTGATTCAACTGAACGAAATAATATACTCGAATGCTGAAATTTCCTTCTTGTACCCCACTAATAGTGATCTGGGCCCATAACCTTTTGAGGAATTAGCAGTGGAGAGAGAATTGATTTCGAAAGACCAACACCGAAAAGCAACACTTTATTTTTATATCGAAAAACAATCCATAGTTACCCATGTAATAGGTATCTTGATGAGAAGACAATATGTAAACAAAGTAAATGAAATTCTAATACAGTATGATAATAGCAGATTCTTGTGTGATTGTTTTATGATCGGAAAATGGATCAACTCGAGAAACTACTAGGTAATGACATTGTTCAGCTTGACATGACTTCATAGACGCACCATAGCAAATGAGCTGATATAGCAAAATATGAAGTCAGTATGAATAGGTAATCGAGAGTCGAAGAAAACATCGTGATTTAAAAAGAACATATGAATTGAGAATCAGTCGCATTTCATGAAGATATGAATCAATTGGTAAAATGTTTGGATACAGAATAATCTGATGAACTGAAAGAGAATGATATGTATATTGGAATGAACAACTTATGCAGGTTCAAGAAAGTGGTATTGCAGAAGAGCTGATTTCAATATATGTGAGGAATGAGACAATTTATTTTATTGATTCATTCTGATACAGTGTTGCTCTCTCCTCCATATATGATATTCATGATAGTGATGTGAGATGTCGAATTATGAGTTTGTTATCAATGTCAACGAAAATCATCTAATATGTTTTGATCTCTGCATCATTCAATTGGAGTTGTGGCGAATTTGACCTATCGAAAATTATGATACCAATTCACCAACAAGGACCAGAAGATGAAATCAATGATTACAACTCCATAGCAATCTTGAACTGCATTGTGAAAGTATTAAAATTTTGTCGTTTCACAAACTTTGTTCAAAATCTCTTGGACTACAGAGACAAGACAACATATTCGCGAAATAGATGACGAAATATTGATTTTAGGAGAATGGAGTGAAATTCCAATTTGCTGAAGTCAGGAGGAGCACAAGGGTTGAATTTGTAGTCGTTAATCTCTCTATGAGTCCAATATTTCTTGAACACCAGACCTCCGTTATTTCATGAAAGCTGGAAGTTTCTTAGCGCATACTGGGTTAGATTGATAGGAGAACTTGAAGTTTGAGTCATTGTGCCTTCGGAAGGTAACAAAGAACACAGGTGCTTAGAACACCTCTCGTCATACCCCAGCGAACATTGAACTAGCGGGAGAAGTCCGGCCCAGTGCAGACTAGTCTGGGAAAGTGACGAAGCCGGTGTATTTTGATACTGGGCCGTTGATTTTCCTATGACAGGTAACCATCAGTTGAAAATACGATAATAGCCTTGTGATGGTAAGATGTCTGGAACTAATTGGATACTAAGGAGTTCTGGCCCTTTGCTGGCCAATTTCATGTTCGCTACTCGTCCCCCTGGTGAACGTCCTGGGAACGTCTACATCAACAATCAACTGATCGATATACTGAGATGGCTGACTCTCGTGAGTGGTGATCGCGTACTAGTTTATTCATGTCGAATTAATGTGGTCCTCTCTTTCCCTGGTGTTCATTCATGATGGCAGGAGTATTCTCAATTGATAATAATAGAAGACGGATTCTTCATTTATGATGATATTGAGTAAGTATCAATCTACCTATATGGTGTTTTTTAATCCATTATTGATTGTGTTCGATATCTCGTAACCTCATATACCTAATGATCATAATAATTGGACTTGGCTATACTTCTCCAAAAGCAACTATCATTTTTAACTCGTTTGTGGCTATCAAAAGCAATCTCAGGTTATGTGAACCTAACTCTACATTGAATAACTAAATAACAATAAGGTTTTCAGCTACAGAAATACCTGTGCCAAGAAAATAATGAGAATTGGAAAGCTCCATGTTATCACGTCATCAGACTATATTATCAAGTTCTAAACTCATGCAACTCATAGGCCACTAATGTAAAACAAATGATGCATTTTATATTTCAGAAGTACCTCACAACGAAGAATCAACTTTGTAGAAATGCTACCCACTTAGATGTTAATACCATATACCAACCAGAAATTTCATCGTTGAAGAACAGAAAGATTTAGAAGATATCATTGTGTCATTCATGAAAATGTTTTCTTGAAATCTGGTATGTGTCTGATTCATGATGAGAGGGTTATATTGCGAAATAAAGAGATACTAGAACTATCTGATCCTTTGGACCCCCAAAACCCCTACCGCTCCCCTACCTCGATGATGTAAACTATGTCGTTAATTAGCCATTACAGTCCCATCATTTATGAATATGCTGGGCTTGCTATGGGAAACTCAATTTGTCGATTATGTTGTACTGGCCTTCTGGCGGGGAACTGAATATGATTGCTGGATACCCAGCACTGGGGCCAACTGCCGACCGCAGTGTACTGATATATGTATAGAGTCCCGCATATGGGACCATTTACTGGTACGCTAATGTCAGTTATGGGAAAAATATATCAGGCCATTGATGCTTCATATCAAAATGTTCCCTGGGACTAAAAACAGTAATTTTTTTCATATACAATTCCAGAAAATATTGTTACCCACGTCCTCGATTGTCAGATTATATAACTATGGTGCCTTCTCCTCGCTGGTCACCCTTGGAGCTCGATGAATACTTACTTAACTTTCGTTGGAGTATGAGAGCTGAATTTTATACATGTAACTTGAGTAACAATCAGAAGATGTTTTCTAAGCAGCCAGATCGTTCTGGTGGAGCTAATCTCTAGCCAGACAGACTTACAGTGCTCTCAAAGAGTACTGAATGAATCAATTTTCAGTCAACCTAACAATTTCTGAAGAATCTCTTAGAATACCCCAACTTTTGAGTTGAATGTGCCACATTCATCCGGAGGAATTGAGAATACGGGGTGATCCACGTTGAAATTTTCATGTCCGCGTAAATTATTTTTGAAGGAACACCATATACAGGGTGATCCACGGTGGATGGCCTATTAGAAGTATCTGGAGAACATTCTGAAAATTGGGATGTTTTGATAATTGAACATTCTCTATCCGTCTAAAATATTTTCATCGATACAGTGTTGCCACTTCTATCAGAAACAATTAGCAAGTTTGTTATTCCAAATGGAACACCCTCTATTCTATTACATTTTTAGGTTCTTCCTGAAGAGCTGATTCCATTAATGTTTCACACTTGGGTTCTATCAGGAATGATTACAGAGATATAGGGTGTTCAAAATCGAGATTTTTCAATGTTAGGATTTTTTTGTGTCGAAATTATTCATTATCGATCAAAACGGTTCACTTGTTCCTATCTCAACTTCCGATTCACTATCTACTGACATTTAATTGGAACAGATACAGGGTGATCAGAATTATGAATCTTGAAGCACCCTGTATTTTCTCCAATTAAATTCCAGTGGATAGTGGATCAAAAGTTAAGATAGGGACATGTGAGCCGTTTTGATCGATAATGAATAGTTTCGACACAAAAAAATCTCGAAATTGAAAAATCTCGATTTTGAACACCCTATATCTCTGTAATCATTCTTGCTAGACCCCAAGTGTGATGTATTGATGGAATCAGTTCTTCAGGAAGAATCTAAAATGCGATAAAGTACAGGGTGTTCTATTGGGAATAACAAAGTTGCTAGTTGTTTCTAATAGAAGTGGCAAAACTGTATCGATGAAAATATTTCAGACGGATAGAAAATGCTCAATTATTGGAGGATCCCAATTTTCAGAATGTTCTTTCTGTTCGTTCTCCAGATACTTCTAATAGGCCATCCACCGTGGATCACCCTGTATACTGAAAAGGAATTTTCTCAGATAAATCATAAACATATAAAAAATATATACATTAATATATATATTATGAAGCAATACATTGAGAATTCGTTTTCTTTATGTGATGAGAATATCAACTCTTTTTCAGTTTATTCAACAGAAGACAACCACTTCCCTGGCTATATACCACGAGGAACATTGAATTATATCCATTGAACACACACGACAAGGGTTTGGAAATAAAATTTCGAATCTTCTGAAATTGAAAATTTGCATTCTCCTCCAGACAAAAATATGTAAATGCACTATGCACACATCATTCTAAATATTCAACAGGAAACAACTACTTTCCTGGCTATTTACCACGTCGAACATTGAATTATATCTTATGAACATCCAAAAGGAGAGCATGAGGAATAGAGAATTGAATTCTCCGAAATTGAGAATCAACATTCTTTCTCGAATCGGATATGTTGCATAATGATATAAAAATATAACTCACCAATATATTCAGCATTGAAATGAAAATTGGAATGTATAGGAGAAGTATACTGGCATTAACTCTGATCTTGATGAGCTTGGGAACTTTCAAAAATAATCATTTATATCAGTAATATGGGGTGCGAACTTAAACGATGGGAACTTGTCATTTTTATAGACCTCTAATCACAGATTCGTGATAGAGTCTCAATTCAGAATTCCTTTCCACGCCCTGTATGATGAATATCTATTTATTATACACCAAAACATTATATTATATACTATTCAGTTTCTGGAATCCCCACGGAGAGCTGAATCCGAACATATATAACACATAATGTTTGTGTGGAGTGCGTCCGTCGAATTCAGTGCCCTCTTGAAGTATAGCGGATTAATTCGTAAAAAAAATCATTGAATTCAGAAGAGATCCCGAATAATAATGTAACGTGATTCGAATGCAGAGAAAAACACGACATTATCAATTTCAGAATTGTTGTATTTCAACTTATGAAACACCAATCCATAACAAACCTATCACTACTATTTTTGTTGAACGATTCATATCACGCAGTGAATTACTGCCCCTTTGTCACTTGATACTTGTTTGAATAACGGCTGCGGTCCTGCCATCTCTTTATATCATATCTCTTGACAGGCTTCGCTTGCTGAACGTTCTTGAATAATATTTGTTTTGTTCTAGAAGCTCCTCAGATAAAAATATCTCTCTTTTGAATTATCCAATCTTCTGCCACGTGAGGTGTTCTGAAATACAATAATTCGTACATATCAGAATCATTATTATGTTCGAAAACAATTCGGGACGCGTCTCACAATGTCATTTGTACTCCAGTCTTCCTGATAATGTTTCAGAGCCCCTCCAAAGAAAATATATTCGTTTTGCCCTCTCCTGCATTCTGTTCGTTATGGAGGTAGGGTGAACTACTGGTCTCAGTTCTACAACGTGAAGAACGGTTGAAGTAGCATGGCACTGTCTTTTCTCTTGAATCTACAATGATGTTCTAGCAGTCTATTATAATTCTGACCCCGGTGAATCCGAAGACAACCCTCAGCATGTTCCTTGCAATTCTTCAATTCAAGCCATCCAGACCACAAGCCAGCTTTGAAATAGCTATCTATCTCTTGTTTTTCCTTTTTTTGGAATGCGCTTCGTAGTTCAACGTGCGTTCCTTGCAGGTCCTTGTTAGTGGGTTCCTGAGATCTTCTTCTTGTTATGAGATCAAACAGATACCTATCCCCTCTAGTTTTGGTATCTTCTATATCTAGTGCGCGACCGACGGAAAGACCTTGTTGATGAATCTCCTTCAACATTCCGAATCCCTTCATGAACTTGTCCGCTATTTCTTGAGATATCTGGAGATCCTGAGCGACACAATGAGCTAGTGCGTAGTCTACAGGAGTAGCGGATAGCTCGCGATGCTTTTTGTTGGAGACGCCAAACCTCACTTTCCATGAAATTCTGTATGTCATAATGAATTCTTCGAATCGAAGCTCCCCTTCTTTCGAAAATACTTGTCGAACTTGTTGATCTTGTGTATCTCCGAATGGTGCAAATCTGATGAAATGAACGACTCTTGATTTGTTGCTGGGTTCTTTACTGATGCGGTTGATGAAATCGTCGATTTTTTTCTTCACTTTATGAGGTCCCTCCAAAGATCTGTGTGGTTTTGGACAAAAACCTCGTTTTCTTCGTGCATTGTACAACCACACCAGGTCTACTTTTGCGTATCCTGCACCTTTACCTCTGATGTCGTGTAGGTTTTTCATCAAATTCCTAATGCAATCGTCTCTTACCACGTTATTTCCAGGTCTACATCCGAAGACCAAGTCATATGATAGCCTCATATCTCGTCCAGATAATTTTGTTTGCCTGTACTGCAGATCTGTAGGTCATCATGTAGACAGAGAGAGGGAGATGTTAGTACCAGTATTTCTGGATTTAATCCACGACTTCGCAGAGATACCTCACTATGGTCGGTCTCCTTCCTAGTTCCTCACTCAGCTGCTGGAATACTTCACTGTCATTGTTCTCAATTTGATAAGGGTGATGTTCCAGAGGTACCCCAAAACGACTGATGAGTTAGTTCAGTGGGACAGTAAGGGCTTCCTGGTAACGGATCGCATACGCTCCACCCGACTCCGTGAAATAGTCCATGCATCACCATTACAAGTTACTAGAAATCTAGGAATATCTATGGCAATCCCCTCGAAAAGGCTTCAACATTGTATTGTCTCATGGTTCCCGATGAGGGCTATTCCTGGCAGAGTATCCGGTGCATCAACGGCAACATTCTCTGACGTCGTCACTACAGTTCACCCGAAAGAACCGCTCACGGAACCGCTGCAGTGTCTTCTTCAGTCCAAGATGTCCACCTGAAGTTTCATCATGAACACATCTGGGCGACGATTTGCTTCTTCTCATTCCTCGAGCTTTCGGTTTGGTATGCTGAATCGAAGTCATATTCCTGAAGAAACTCTATCCAACGAGAAACTTGACCTTCAGGTTTCTTGGAATGCAGGAGCCATTTAGATGCAGCATGATCCGTTCTGAGTAGGGATATTCGCCTATAGAGGTACTTGTAGGAGTGCTACACTGATTTGGCCATTGACAAAGGTATCCTCCTGGTAACGCAGTAGTTTTATTTTACGTTCGAGAATACCTTGCTCAAATAACCGATGACTCGCTTGTGTTCATCTTGATACTACGAAATGACTCCTGCGATGCCGATATTGCTGGCATCTGTGTCTAGAATAAATGATCCTTGTGGCAGCGATGACCCAAAAATCGTTGTCTTTGTCAAGTGTTTCGTCAGAGCACCGAAGGCAGCCTAGCATTCTAGATTTCATCGAAAGGTGCGAGCTGTCTTACTAAGACGAATCAAAAGCTTTGCGATATATGAACGAGAACATCCGAACGTAACGTCGATTATGAGTGCAGGATATAAAGAAACTCTGAGTTGGTTCTCGACTTCTGTTACTGGCCATCGATTCACTGCTCGTACTGCTCAAGTTATTCACACGTTCTTACAGCAGATGACATTTCAACAGGTTGAGCGTGAATTTTGCAGAATGAAGTCTCTTGAAATCTTCCTCTAGGTTGGAACTATATTCTTCAAAAATTTCACCGACCATGACGATATCATTCGAATTGACCAGACATGTCTTCCATATTCAATATATTGCTTTTGATTCGTTCAAAGGTGAACGGAGCATTGCAGAGTCCGAATTCACCTCAAATTGCCATATCCGAGTGCCGATAATGGATGTTGTCTTCTCCTTATTTGCTGGGTCCATTTTCACCTGCTAATATCTACTTTTCTGTTCCACAGTCGAAGAAAAATTTGATTGTGAAAACGTTTCGGATGTGTTGTCAATGCGAGGCAAAGGATACCTAGCTGTCAGGTTGTTGAATCGGCAATAGTTCTCACAGAACCAGGTTTCCTCATATCTCTCCTCAGCTCGGATAACTGGCAATGCCCAACGACTATCGGATGGCTCGATTATCTCGTTTGTTTCTACATCCTGGGAAATCTTGTCTGCGATATATGTCTTTATAATAAAGAGATTTTGTATTTCGTGAAGAATTCATTATCAAATTGCAAAGCGGTTTCGGCTAAAAAGCCATTATCAGTGCTAAACCTGCGAGTGAGTAATATTTATGAATATTTACAAAAAGCGAATCCAAAAGTGTAGATTACTCACTCATCAACTATTTACAGAAAGGTCAAGAAATTCGAGATCAAAGACATCATTATGGTACAAACGGAAGTAGGAACAGATAAACATTTGACAAAAAAGTTCCCTAATGGGTTATTTTAGAATTTTCCAAAAATACATTTTGAAAACTTTTGTTAACTTCAGGTCCTGGAAGAGCACGAGGGACCTTAACCTTTATAAGTCCGACGAATATGTGACATTTTTAAACCTGATAATATTTTTGACAAAGACTGAGTGTCAATGTTAATGACTAATTCAAGATGAGTATGCAGTTGACAAGTGACATAGTGACCACAGAGAGCGAGAAAGAATTGACGAAGTGAGCAAATTGGGTGTCTGAAAATTTCTGGAAAATAAAATGAGATGGAATGGATTACATTCCAGGCCGAGGAGTAACAACCTTTGTAATGAGAATCGGGAAAAGAGTTTTCCAATCAAGACTTCAGAGTTCTGTTGTTCAAGCTGTAAGTCCAGGGAAATTCCTGTATTCGAGAGCCTCATAAGAAGCAAACATACCAATAGAACACATCCGGATTCAGAGCGAAGACCGAACTCAAGTCCTAAAAGTAAGCCAGATCCTGATTGCAACTTCTGTTGTATTGGGTGGAAATTGAAGAGCAGGACTTCCATTTCTGACTTATAAGTCCTAGTATTCAAGCCGAAGGTCCAAGGGTGTTCAACCCACGTTGTTAATCCCAAAGGGACTGGCAACATCCGCTGAGCATCCCGACCACAAGCGTAGACCAAACTCAAGTCTGAAATGTAAGCCAGATCAAGACTTGTTGAAGCTGAAATCTGGAACAGTGTCTTGTATGAGTTATAATGCTTATCATCATGGAGAAATACTTGTTATTTCAAACGTCTATGTGAAGAAATGTAACATCTATTCAATTGTACTTGTGTGTTCAAGCGAAGGTAATTATTTCTTAGTTCTCTTTCTATCTTCATTCTATTGATCAGTTACGTGTATACAGCTAGTACAGACCTTCACCATATCTGTCTTTGCCTGTGGCAATCTCCGGACTTGTTGACGAATCGGTTGTTTTCTACGTGTGAAATTCCGAAATTATCATCAAAACATGTTTTTCCCCTTATATATGATTGGCAAATGTGTAATTCATTATACCTCAGGACAAGATCCACAGTTCAATTTATACACCCCTGATTTGTCGAATTCAGGAGTTATGTCTTTTCTATCCTCGATAAACCTTCTCAACGTGTTATTTGTTTGATATGCTACTTTCAAGTCTTGTTGTAGAAAGAAAGTTGATTTTCCAGTTGATGGTACGAAATAGGTTGAAGTTCTATAATTTCGATTATTATTCCTGATGGAAGGATGAACTTCTTGAAAAGCTTCATCATGAAATTCTTCAGAAGGACTACTGTTCATCAAATTAAAGTTGCCTGCGATCTATTTTATGATATTGAGTTTTCTACAGATATGAAAGGCAGTATCAACTCTAAATCCTGGAAGCATGTTATAATTCCGTTCTGCAACTTTTCAAATATAACGATGGATGAAACTGTTGATTTCATTCATTGAAAACTAATTTTTGTTTCCGAATTCCATAGACCCTATTTTGCTTGCAACTGGTAATGTGCATCTTCAAAAGAAATATACCTAGTTTGAGTTCAGATATTGTTGAACTAAAGAAAGACACATTTCAGAATACAACGCAACGCAACGCAATTGATCTAGATAAATTCAAAGATGATAAGAGTATCGGCCCAACAATTCGCCCACCAATTCACCCACCATCTGGAAAAAAATCGAAGGGCTCCTCACATCCTCCGACTTATTGTTCAAAGGTTTGAAACGTGTTAAGCTCCAGATACATACCCTGTACAAAGAGTACACGCACAAAAAATAATGATACAAACTACTAGAATTGCTGTATATCTTGTCACGAAAACTTATGAATAAAGACAAACTTTCGCCACAGTAATATATACTCTTTGAATACGTCAGAACAACCTATAATCGTAGGTGATAAGTGACAGCACAAAAAGGTCCTGAAGATATCTCGAAGATATCCTTTCGGTATATTGTTATTCCTTTTGTAACTTCATTGAGAGGTCGCCAAGAGCGCTTCAAATGTCCGCGCCTAGGATAAGCTCAGCGAGGTCTTGAATATATTCCACGCAGAAATTCTCATACGATGCCCTCAGGCAAGAACTTTCGGATATTCGCATCAATCGCCACTAGCAAGGTCTCAAAGTGCTCGCGACTACTAGCTGTTTGAGAATTTTGCAAACATATAGCCTTGTGACAAGGACATTGGGATATTCGCATCACTTGCTATTCGAAGACATAGCCTTTTGACAAGACTCGAAGAGATAAGCATCAATTGATGATAGCAAACTTTCCAAGTGCATGCAACTATGAATTGTTCGATAATCCGTGCATTTCGCCTTATAGCGAGGACTCATGGAGTAATATTCGCATCAATCGTGTTTCCTAATATATTTCCATGGACATCATTGTATTATGAAACAGTGAACTCTTGTACTGCAGTTCGTATTGAAGTTTACTGGGAGTTTGGTATTGGATACTTCTAAATGCAGTACATCAGATCATCTTTGTCAGTTGTTAGTACGAGGGATGCGATAATAGATTCAGCAATCATTCCACCTGGAGAATATGGTGAATTGAAGAGAAATTGTCGGTGATAGTTAACCAAATAGCTAGTTGACATAGACATAATATCATAGGGAACTCAACCCATGAGTTACGTTGGATGTAACTTTTTTTGTTTCATTGTCATTCTTCGATGTCTGGAACATGTCACCATATATAAAAGTTCACGTTTACAATTGGGGAAATTGACTTTTTGAAGAGTTTCATCGTACTTCAATCGCATTCAAAAGTACCACGCCTTGCTAACTTGGAAATTGTGGTGAATTCCTGTATCGGGTTCCCTGCGTGAACTGAACGCAAAAAAGGAACCCGACGCCAATGATGCATTGACCACGCTTCCTACCTCCAGTAGCTTATCTAACATCGGTCAAGAATTACTCAGTTATAGCCTGTCAAATTTGGTGAATTTTTTTTTCTATCCCACTTTCATCTGGTGAGTAGTTTAAATAAATCATGTACGATACAAATGAGTAGGTCTGTAGTTTGAAGTTACCAATTTTGACGAGATACCTAAATACCGTGCTAAAAAATATCTCATCAAATGCTGGAATTAACGTCCGTAGAAAAGTGTAGTGGAGGAGAGTCTACCCGCTACAAGAACATTGTGCTATGCAGTCGAATGCCGCATCAAATTGCACTTGAAACACATTCTGCCCTCGGGGTGTACCTATATAAAAATTTCTCACCTCGGAATTATTTTTAAATCGCAATGAGTTTCTCTCAGAGTTACAGAATCGACGTAGTAACGTCATTCATAGGACGTCAATAAATTATCAGTTTTTACCAAATAAAGAAGTCACCATGACGTGATGTTTAGTCAGTTGGTTAGCTGAGAAGTGATTATGTGGAATCGATGTTCAGGTTTTCGGACATCCAGAATCGATTACCTAGAAGTATTCCCCATCTGATACTCAACCCGATTTCTATATGCTACGAATTTTATGGCATGAGAAGCATATGACATAATGATTTTTCATTGACTATCGAACTCATTCGCATTTTCCCTGGACTAATAATGTTCGAATTCGAATATGGATGTTCTCATTTCGATCCAAATCACTCATTTCATTTCATGTATTAATAGATATTTCATGATGATGTTACGAGATAATGCTTAAATAGGTTCGACATTATATCAACAATCATTTCCAGATCGAAATATAATCCAACAATGAATTGAATGAACAATATTAAAATAACAACTGATTAGAATAATTGGTTGTATAGTTGTGATCATTAAGTATCAATTATGATCAATATCAGGAGATATTATAGAGATGAGTTCATTCTGTTCGTTGATAACTGCATTCTCGTCATGATGAAGCGTGATACAGTGATATCAACATGGATATTTATTATGCTCTCACTGAATTCTTTTGAAGGAGTAAGTGTTCGTTTCATCACTTCATGAGTTCATTTTTCAATTCCGTTCATTTTCCAGATCAGAACTCTCACAGTAACAAAAACTGATGGAATTTGCAAAGAATATCCACATACCAAAGCAAAGATCATTATAAAGTTCCGTGAAGAAAATGGAGATACATTCGTGGACCAGAGTATGAATGTAACAAAGGAATTTGCTTCATTCGGAACGGTGAGCATCAAATGATTGTTGTACTATGAATAAAAATAATCCTATGTATGTATTACTATGTTTCATTTCTTCATCTGAAAAGGCGCGAGACAATATACTTAACTCATAAGAGTGATGAGATGACAGAGACAATTTTGGCCACCCCATGTTATTAACAAAGATACGCTTATGGGACACGTAATATCTTTATTTCAGGAGGAACATTTTTGTCGTCAGTTTCACCCTTCAAAGTTAGGATGGAAAGTATCTGCACTCATCAAGAAAACGAAATAACTGTTTTTCCCACTATTATGTGTAGGAGTACCGTAGATATAAGGCTGAATTATGGAGAGCATTGGAGTATCACTCAAATCCGAACCAGCTTTCGATATTATTATACGTCTTTTCAAGAAGATATCAGCATTTTCCGAACGCATATTGTTTTAGAAGAAAAATTTAATGAATTTCATCCTCAAAAACAGGGATAGATATAGTTAAATGTCAAGTTATCCATTGTCTGGTTCGCGAGAAACGTCTAAGGTGCCATTCACCGTGTATCAGCCTGTATAATTAATAATTCGAGCTTAGACAAAGAAAGAACGCGAAAAAACGTGAGAAATGTGGTTGAGAGAAAAGGGAAAGCATCATTAAGATCTGATATTGCTTTATCGACCACATGGAGTTCGGGGAACACCTCTTCGATATTCTCAAGGAACATTTATTCGATCAGTATGATGCGAACTCTCAACATCATTCTTGTACACATCCTAGGATAGAGAATATGGATTCAACCCATTTGCAATACGAAGTGACGGAATATTGCTTTGGATGCCAAAGAGAGTTGGGACGAGCGTATAAATCTAGTTTATTTTCATTATAGAAAAGAGTCTACTATGTCACATACACACTCAGTATACAGGATGACTGATTGAAAACAGCTTCGAGTCAATACTCCAATTCTTGGATTTTGGTAAATATAAAACTCGAATAAAATGGATCACTACCGGAAGGCCCTCATACTCATTTCTAATCTCCACTATAACGAAGGAATATGAATTGATAAAGTAATTCTGGATGATATTTCTTCTGAATTTCAAATTGACGATATCACAAGTTGGCTTGGAGGCAAAAGTAATGATTGGTCATCATCACTATTTAGGTAGAGAATATTCTTGGTGAAAATCATCAGTCATGATTGCGAAAATGCAAGAACATCACCAGTAGTTTCGCAATGAAGCATGTGGCGACACGGTATCAAATGTGTTGTTTCGATTGCTTCCAGGAGACATTTTATACATGAGGAAAATAATCATACAAATGGCATCTGGAAGACAATGACATTCACTGACGTTTTCAATGACCCAGATCGAAATTTCATAAAGAGACTATTCCGAATTGGCTGAACAGTCATTATTCTCCTTAGAAATCTCTCAAGAGCATCAAACTGTCAAACATCACAAAAGCAGTGATCAAGGTCATCATCTAACGTTGCAATGAAATGATAACTAGGTACGGAAAAAAATGTATGACTTTCAATCTAAGCCAGGAGTTAGAAATGTTTTCCATATTTCTCATGTCATCGCAACGTCAGATTATGACCTCGAATACCGTGAATAAACAGGTAACAGAGGGATTTTCATGTGTATGATTGATATGAAAATGCACAGTCTATTTTATTGAAGCTGAAGTAGAGAAAATGATCGGTATCATTTCACAGAAATTGAAATGATGTTATGAATTGGGTAATTTCCTATGAGTCAGTCTGATTATCGAGTGTTCAAATTCAAGAGTATCAATCATTCCAGAATTAAGTCATTTGACAGGTTGCTGAGGGGCAAACATTGAATTTTGTCAAGATTTGTCATATGAATCTGAATTAGTGCGATCGTCTTTCTTGGAATCCGAGTTGGAACCAGATAGAATTTCATGATTCTCTCTGGTGAAACTGTTATTATATTGTGGATGTGGCAGGGACGGCCAGGGCAATGCTCATCAAAGATAACCTAACAGATAGTTTGTGTGCCCCTCAAGAAACCATGTCAAAATCACGTGTTCTAGAATGATCGATTGCAGGATTCACCCCAAGAATTCTTGAACCGCAGCCACATTCCCTTTATCAAGAAAATATACCTCAGTAAGAGCGAAAAATCGGTTATATTGAAATTTGACTACAGTATCACATACCTACATTTTAATGATAATATGCAAATTGCTGTTTGTACACGTGGTTTCCTCATTCCTTGTGTATTCATTTGTATAAAAAAGTGATTCTGAGGTGGTGCATTTCTAGATAAAAGAAGTAGGATGACAAACAACGCCCCTCGGATTATTCAATTTTGTATTCTAAGAAATCCATTCTCAACCTCAAATGCCAGAAACAATTCACAAGACAATCATTCCTGATTGAAACCCCACGTTATTTCATCAGTTATATGTTTTTAGATGATTTTGATTTCTGAAAGATGCCCTAGCAGAGAAAGCCTGAGCTTTTGTGAGAATCTGAGGAACGTCACCATTCCACATTTTGGATTCCTGATGGATAATCCGAACAATCCCTGGTCGAAAGGATTTTCATACACACCACCATTAGGACATCCTGTCAAACCGGCAAGTTGAAGAAAAATCGCGACTATTGAAAGTTATTTCATGATCTGATCAAGTATTTATGAATCTGATCATCATTATGATATCATGATGTATTGAATCCATAATCCATTGACATCTGATGATGGATTGAATGAAATCAGTTCAGTATTCCTCCTTCATTCCATAAATCCCAAAAACAATAGGTTGAATCATAATATCGAAATAATACTCAATGAACTTCGTTTCTACCTCGTTCCTCGAACTGATTGGAGTGAGACACTCAATATTTTTGCTCAGATTCGTTAAATTCCGACTTCAAAAGAATTTAACCGATTATGAATCAGCTCCAAGATTTCAGAATGTCGATTGTTTGCCTCCAGGATCATAAATTGCGGAAACGGAGAAATAGGAGGATACATATTTCACACGGCGATGAATGGCACACTGCAAACTTGCATCTATTCTGGAGTGATCTCCATCACAATCTACTTGGATCACTATTCTTGAAAAGATTTTTATGCTCAGTTTGCCAATTCTCCACCTATTTGATCACTATGGAGTTGCATTTGTCTACTTCAGAGCTACATCAATTCATTTATCGACATTGACACTTTTATTTACACACTATTATTAGAGAAAGGTATCTAACAGAATTTAATGAGTCCTTGTTCCCGCCTACGAACCTGAACAAAATTTCATTACATTTAATTCTTGAAATCATTCAAGAAACCCATCGGGATATTATAAATCGTTGAATGGAGTTTGGACCTTCTTGTAAATGATTAACAAGGAAGTAATCTCCACATTCGATATCGATATTTCATATTTGGCATAACTCACATGCAGGTATAGCACTGATGATGACTGAATTGCCAAGAGCGCTTTGAGATTCAACATGTATAAGGCATATTGCTTTCCAATTTTGTTATTGCATTATCAGTTCTCAAAGTATCCTGAGATGAGTAAAAACAACAATTTATAGGACATTCCATTTGACAACACACATTTGAGTATTCCATGATTTTAATGGAGACACCAAAACGTGATTCATTTCAAAAGAGTACCCATTTTGGGATCGACCCGTAAGATGAGACCGATTGATATTCACCATCATGTTTCAGTTGAAGCATCATAACTTCTGCTATTTTATGATCGAACAGACTGAGTCAAATTGTTGGTAGAAGTTGAAGATTACTTCTCCTATTGCCATCATTCACATCCAAAATGTTTTCATTACTACCAACTCCAGTGAATATTTAGAGATTGGTGGATATATTTCATTGAGTACAAGGTGTACGAGTTCCGATCAGAATCTGTATTTGTCATCAGAGTCCCTTGAAGAATCAAGCGATCCTTATTGAATTCCAGAATGGACTGATGTTGAATATCTGTGGATGATGATTGAAATTCTTGAAAGAGATTTTCCATAGGGAGTGGATACTGTGAAGTCGACAACTCCTGATATCTCTTTGGATTTTTGACGTCACTAGATATTTCAGTAGAAAGAACCAGTTCTTGATTGTCTGTCTGACCGAATTGAAAATACCACTACAAATGTTCGGTTTCTGGTGTCGCTTTCGATATACACATTCGGGTGAGAACAGGTTGCAAGTATGTCAAAACAATGAAAATTTTGCACATATTGTGGATAGTATGACTGAACCTAACGTGAGTTGTCGAGAACTCAATCGATTTGACAAAAATATGACCTTTATTTATTTATCAGGAAACGGTCTCGAACTAACTCATAAGGCAACTCTTCTGAATAGATAATTTACTATCGCCTATCAAAATCCAAGACAATCAACCTTTACCATATAAGAGTATATTATCTTCTTCACCACGATACATCACCTATCTATGAGTAATTCGTTTGATCAATTTATTCATCAATTACCTACTTATATTTCCAGGGTCTTTATCGAATGAACACGAAAAAACTTGATGCAAAATGGTCTATCATAAAATCCAAGGGATACTGGAGGACAAAAGCAGTTATGATGGAGGAAGGAACGAATGATGTTGTGTTCTGTATGACTGCGGAAGGTGAAATCAGATAATTGATAAGCTGCGATGAAATGAAACAGTGAATAATCCTGAAATAAAGCATTCAAAAATGAGAAGTGTTACGAACTCAATTACCAGTATGAATATTTTATATCTCAGCTTGGCTGTTCCTTGATGGAAATTGTGGAGCACCATACAAACGATCAGATTTCTAGCATGTTTCCAAACTATTGACACATATTTTGCTAACTCACTAAAGAATATATGAATCAGGAAAATCGATATTATTCCGATTGATTTCACGAGTATAAAAACCACTCGAAGAAAATACAGTGTTAGCGAAATATGACGTGTTGATTGATTGACAATTGTATAAGAATCTTGCAAAATTTTATACACCCCGTATGAAGGACCACTAGCTGGAAACTTGTGAAATAGGGTTACTCCGAAACTCTATCTTGTGTAATGAATTAAAATTATTTTGTCGATATGTTATGAGTCAATGACAACTACACTCATTTCATATATTAATTTTAATAGGTGCGTATTGTTGTGCCATATCTCAATCTGGTTCTTGACACTGCATACGTTTTGTTGTGCATTCAAACTCATTGTCATTCCCATTCGCATTTCTTCTCATGGAAAGAATTGAAAATTGGAATAACAAGAAGAAGTGACTTGTGATTATCATTGTGACATGAGAAATGAGAGTAAAGAAAATTTTCAGCATTTATCGCATACAAGCTAATGATGAATAGAAATTGAAGAGGATCACGAGGAAACAGGACTTTCTCCATATAAGGCATTGATGTCATTCAAAAATTCAATCATTATTCTTAAATGATGGTTGAGTATCATGAATATAAAGTTAGTCTACATCAATTCTCGATACAAGGGAGTAAAAGCATCGTGATGGAAATAGTAAAATTGTTAAAGATCCATGATAACAGAGACGAATACGAGGACAAACCTAATATGATCAGATTTTGAGGTTAAACATATCAAATTCTTCTACAGTTCAGAATGTTTGCATTGTCTGGCGTCGATTCATCTTCTTGGGCCCACTCATTTCATCACTTCCGGAATGGCACAACAAAACGCACCTAATGTCTCGTCTTTCTTCTCTACACAACCAGAACTTGTCAAATCACAAAGAAATAGTCAACATTTTCTCCATCAAGATAACATAAGTTTTTAACATCATCATGATGAATATCGTCTACGAAGTTGGGTCACTGGCCTGATATATACACCATGAACTGTATGCTCGTCTGTTTCTCTGGTTTTGCTACCTTCGGAAAGCTCAGAAGCTATTTTTGAATGTTTTGTTGACCCACAACAATCGGAAGTTTCGTATCAAATATTGGAGAAAATGAAGAAAGTATCAATTTATGTGAATGAAATATTCAAAAATGAGAATTATTTGTGATAGCCCATAGCTTTCAGGCTGTCTGAACGCGGAAGAAAATCAATGAATCATCCAGGTCTGTATTCAGAACAAGTGAGTTGATGATGGTTTCTGTAAGACAGAACGTCGGATTCCATGTTTAAGATCACCATTATGTAGCAAAAAAAAGTGATTTTGAAGTAGTGTTATTTATTCCGATCGAATCATTCAGATACTTTGTGAAATGAATAGGAGAGGTTCCAGGTAATTTTGTTTTATTCTCATATTTCTGAAATGATATGGAATTCACTAATTTTCAAAACGGCATTCGATTTAGCATAAAATAGTGCAACTTCGCTATGATTCATACGACCTTGTATTCATCACGATTCACAAGATCCCAAAGATTGTAACGAGCAAGCTCTTATTCCATCCACCCAGTACAGAAAATCTGAATATAGAGAGTATATCATGTAAGGAAGATTGTTTTTGAAAATAACGTATTCTTGATCATTTTCCTGATCGGAATTCCTCGGAGAATTTCGATAAATACTCACTATTTATTTTTGTCAAATAACTTCCTGACATTGAAAATGTTCATTGTGAGCTGTGCAAATATATCTATCGGCAAATGAATTGGATTTATTTATTGTCAGATTGATCAGCTGCAGAAGTGTAATAGGGCTCTTTTTGGGTATATTTTGAAAGAATTCGTTGATTTATGTTATAAAACTCTCAGGAAAGAGACATCACTGATATGGGTTATACAGGGTGATTCATTGGGAAATGCGCATGAAGTGTGGGTAAACAAACGACATCAAGGTGCATCCGAATAGTCAATATCCCATGGGTCTAGCATCCTTCATAATCAAGATTCAGGGTGATTTATTATTTTCGCTTTTTTTTCGATTGATCATAACTTATGATCCACCCTATACAATTCTTTGATATTCAGTTTCAATGTTCTCTGTTCACGAAGGTGACAATTGACCTGATCGATAGAATTCTATTCCAAGGCCGGCCTTGTAACAATCAATGGGTAGGTTTTGGGTCGAAAGAACGCCATGATGTTGTTCCAAAAATTGTTCTTAAATTGTTCTATCCGTCATTCCGTCCGATGTATATCAATATTTTGAAACGTCTTCTTCAATTTTGAAAATAGCAAGAGAAAATGAGTGGGACTGAATGTATTTGGTGTCTTGGTTCACAAATGTTCCACCATTTTTCACCATTTTCACCTATTAACTCCAGACAAATCTAGAGGTTTCATTAATGAGGTGGCACAAAATCAAAAATGAAATCATTGTCCCAAATGGCACTTCCCTTTTCTCAATTAAAGAAATTGTCAAATATTTCTCATTCTCTTGATTTTGAGATCCTAACCAAATTGAGCAACAAGAGACAAGTCCGTATTTGGGAAAAATCATTAGATAGATAGATAGATAGATTATCAATGACACGCTTCAAATACCTTGTTTTTTTCAGAAAAGAATCATTACATGCAGTCTGGTAACTGCTCAGGCCACTAGACGTTGTCTCCAAAAAAGGGCACTGTATCCTCTTTGATGTTCCATAGTTGTAGATAACCTACTCAATAAACTGAGCACCACTGGCTTCGATATTCAACGCTATGCGAATGACATCGTCAAAATGATGAGTGGTGAGAATGATAGAATTCCATCAAGCCTAATGCAGACTGCACTCAAAATGCTGAGATACTGGTGCTTTCAGAAGAGCTCGAATGTCAACTCAAGCAAAACAGTCATCGTTCCATTCACCAAAAGAAGGAAGGCACCTATCAACTCCTTCGAATACGTCAAATATCAAGGAGTTATCCTAGACGAGGAACTCAGGTGGAACTAACACTTGATCAAAATCATCAATAGGGCAGTTTCAGCTCTTTGGATATGCCGAAGAAGAATATCATCTACTTGCCTTATAGAAGTCGGATCCATAGTCACATACGCTTCCCTAGTGTAGTGAAACGCAAGTGAGCAAACGAAAATTCAACTTGAGCTGCAGAAAATCCAGAGACTGGTGTGTCTTGAGATCACAGAGGCAATGCGTACGTGCCCCACTGCAGCAAAAAGAGCTATGCTTGAACTTGAGCTTCAGTATCCTAGACACTTGGTGAAATGATTCATTCTCTTCCAACGAATTTATTCAGTTTCGTTAAATCAGCGCAGATACGAACATCTCCATTGGATTTTTCAACCACAATCATTGAAGCACACCAATCAGTTGGCACTTCAACTTCAGCTATGACAGACAGATCCAACATTCTATTCAACTTCATTTTAACCCTGCTCATTAATGGTATTGGGATTCTTCTAGGTGAAATTATCGCAAATGGAGTGACTCCTTCCTCGAGTTTGATGTTATATTCTCCATTTTCCATCCTTCCCAGTTTACCGAGAACATCTTGATATTTATTGATTATTTTCTCAATTGATTCATCTCCAGACTTGTACACCTCGTGAATCCACTGTATGATGCTGAATTCATTTATAGCTGGGCGGCCGAGTGGATAATGTTCACCGTTCATGACGTACAATTCCAGATTATGATTTGTATTTTTCCAAATAACAGGCACATCTATCAAACAATATGGTGTGGTTGATTTCCAGGACCATTCAATGTAGTTTCTGGTTTCTGCAACTTTGGTTTTGTTTCGAATTCTTTATATGTTTTTCTAGATATGATTGATACATCCGCCCCTGTATCGATTTTGAATTTGACATTTTCATTCAATATTCGAAGTGTCAAATTCCATGAGCCATTTTGTCTACCAGAGATTTCTGATACAATTTCAGACATCGTGAAAAATTCTTCAGATGATTCTGATGAATCGCAGTTGATTAATTCTTCTTCGATATCTTGTACTCGTCTAGTTTCACACATTTTTTCAAAGTGACCAATTTATTGGCACCGTGAACATACGGCTTTCAGTGCAGGACAATCTCTCAGGTAATGACTAGATTTTCCCCACATCGGAAGCATTCAGAATTCTCTTTACCGTTGTACCTTCTCTGATGTCTATCATTACTTTCCTTTGAGAATACTCTGTTTACTTCTTGTAATCTTTTCATGTCTGTGTGAAATATATCCCCATTATCTTTCTCCACTCGTTCATGTTGCAGAATTGTATTCTTCGCAACTTGTAAAAATAGTTTTGAGTCCATTTGCAGTTGTTGCGCTGATTTTCTATCTCTTATGCTTTCTACTATTCTATCTCTAATGAGTTCATCTTCCATGGATCCATAAGCACATGCCTTTGATAATTTTATCACAGACGTGATGAAATCCTCTGCTGGTTTGCCTTCCTTTTGAAATCTAGTATTGAATGCGCTTCGTTCATATATAACATATCCTTGTTTCATGTAGTTTTCATGTAATTTATTCTCCAATTCATCATATGAGTTTATCTCCTCAGTTTTTCTTTCAATATTGTCGAATACTTAATTTATATCAGTCAGCAAGTGTAGTAACATACTATCTACCTGAAAAGTTTGTGGCTGACTTTGTAAATTAGTAACATTCCTGAATCTCTCATAAGTTGATATCCAAGAGGACCAATCTTCTGCTTCAAATGTGAAGCGTTCAGGAGGAGGAATTGAATTGATATATGAGCTGACTGTTGTTCGATTGGTTCAAGTTTCGTTTAGCTGAAATCAGTTATGGAAAATTTGTTGCTATGGCAACCGTTGTCATGGTAACAGGTAAACAGAAAACAGAATCCCGTGGTGAGGAAATGCATGGTTGCCAAGTTGTATCGGGTTTTAGTATAGTTGAAATCAGTTATGGAAAAACTGTTGCCATGGCAACAATCGTCATGATAACGAGTGAACAATAACCCGATTCCCGTGGTGGGGAAATGCGTGGTTGCCAAGTTGTATCGGTTTTTTTTTACTGAAATCAGTTATGAAAAAACTATTGCCATGGCAACGATCGTCATGGTAACGACTGAGCGAAAATCCGAATCCAGTGGTGAGGAAATGCGTGGTTGCCAAAATGTATCGGGTTTAGTATTGCTGAAATCAGCGCAATCTTCGACCCTCAAATTTTGTTCTGCTAGTATTCAAACAATAACTTGATTCGAATGAATACCCTTTTTATCAATTTCTTGAAGACTTTTCGTCGTTGATTAATTTCCAAATTACTACTTCTCTGACGATCATATATGGAAAGAACGTCCGGAACAAATTGGCTTTGTTATTGAACAGAGCTAGACAAAATAGCGAGCGACAAAATAGTGCAAAACAAATAGCGCATAAGGAAGGACACTACTTTTTCTTAACAATCTGACCTAACTCGGCTTGAATGAACCTTCATAGAAAAAATATATTTTCCAGCATCGATCAGATTTGGTAGCAAGGCATCGTTCGTGTGTGTTTAAAGACTGCATAAAAAAGGACACTACTTTTTCCAAACAATCTAACCAAACTCGACTTATATCAACCTCCTTCTTGGAAAACATATATTTTTCAACATCGCTCAGATTTGTTAGCAAGGCATCGTTCGTGTATGTTTGGAGACTGTTGCTGAATATTCCAAAATGGCTCTGTTTCTTTCTGATTTTGTCGAATAGCTCGACACGCGAAGGATGGTTATATTGAAGTGTTTTTGAACTTGATGAATGAAGCAATAATTCTTCGATACAACTTGGCAACCACGCATTTCCTCACCACGGAAATCGGATTTTTCTTTACTCGTTACCATGAAGATCGTTGCCATGGCAATAGTTTTTCCATAACTGATTTCAGCCAAACTAAACCCAATACAACTTGGCAACCACGCATTTCCTCACCACGGGAATCGGTTTTTTTTTACTCCTTACCATGACGATCGTTGCCATGGCAACAGTTTTTTCCTAACCGATATCAGCTATACTAAACCCTTTACAATTTGGCAACCACGAATTTCCTCACCACGGGAATCGGGTTTTTGTTTACTCGTTATCATGACGATCTTTGCCATAGCAACAGTTTTTTCATAACTGATTTCAGCTAAACGAAACTTGAGCCGTTCGATTTTCAGTTTGAATACGTGATAACCGCTCTTCCAATTCTTGGAGCTTCCTTTCAAGCATTTCTTCTGCCATATTGCTGGCTATTACGTGAGTTCATTAATTTATGAAACCCGACACCATGTAATGTACCTATTGTGGGTTTGACTCAATCATTTATTATCCCATCATTCACTGTCACTCCTCATGACATATCCCTTATACAATTAATCATTCCAGAATTACGTCATTTGACAGGTTGCTGAGGGGCAAACATTGTATTTTGTCAAAATTTGTCATATGAAACCAGGATTAGTGGGACCGTTTTCCGTGGAATCCGAGTTGGAATCAGAAAAAATTTCATAATTTTGTTTGGTGGATATGACAGGGATGGCCAGGTCTATACACATCAAAGGTAACCTAACAGATAGTTTGTGTGCCCCTCAAGAAACCATGTCAAAATCACGTGTTCTGGAATGATCAATATGTATATCATTCCAAGATCCAACCCATATAACAGGATGTTTCTACTTCAATGTTTTCTTGATGAAGTGTATTCAAAGGAATACTAATAGCAGGTCGAAAATACCTCCAATTGATATGGCATAAACATCAAAGAGATGTCAATAAACCAAACAGGTTACATAGTACTTCCATTTTGATTCTCGAATATAAGATCTATGTAGAAGTTGTGATAGGTTGTAATTAATTTAATGATAATGAAGTTTATTTATTTAATATACATATATATGAGATTATGAAAACATGATAGGTGATTTATGAGTTCAGCTGTAGACGAAATACATAATTTGATAGATATACGAACAAACAACAAACCCACTAAGGCATTGCTAGAGCATGGGTGTTTCTCCTCTCAATGTATTCACCTAATAGTGACATCGAATAAAGATAATAATGAAAAAATAGTTTTATCCATAATAGGAACAACAATATTTATTATAATATTACAAAAACGATGATAATAAGAATGAAAATAGAAATTATAATATTAATCTCAACAATTATGATAATAGTGAAATGATCAAAGAGAATAGTACCTATATTATATTGAGCAGTACAACACATCAGTAAAATCGATATGAGCTCATTTCCACATATTGATTCTGCTGAAGGTGAAGATCGTTTAAACTTGAACAAGGGGTCAATTGATTGATGTATGGCGAGCCTGTCCATTTCTGTGACAAGCAGATACTTCACTTGTTTTTTGAATGAAAATATGATCGGTGAGCTCCTAATTTACTGGACCATCTCAAGGATTCTACAGGTTTTTGAATAAGCTGTTCCTTGTATTGATGGAGTTTACTAATCCTGGTGTAATCTAATGTTCACGTTTGAAATCTTTGTGCTTAATATCTTTTGTTCGTGTGTGCTTATTGAGAATTGTTTTCAAAATTTGCAGGGAACGAGTGTCCCTCTCATCAATACCCATAGTAGCGATTGACTTGATATCAGACCAATCATACTCTGCTAGTTCTTTTTTCAGAGAAATATAATCAATGTATTTTTGGTGTTTTGTTTCAGTTATTCCGGTGATATTGAAATTGCTTGGAGGTGTTGAAGATGTGATCAACACAGGTGCCACTTTTTTGTCTAGTTTCAGTGTTGATGACTGAGTGATAGTCGAATTCATAAAAATCGTTCGAATATGCTGCTATCAAGTCTTCCTCTACTGAGATGTTCAAGTTTGAATCTTCTAGGAGAGCGTGAATGTGACTATTGAAATTTGGTATACTGAAAAGGCATTTGCGGAGGTTTTTGAAGAATAAGTTCTCATCTGTTGATGGTGGTTCATATAAACCAGCTATATAAGTATGTTTTCGTCATCCACTTTCAATGTAATTTGAAAAGCCCTACAGATACCTATATCAATTATTTTGAAATTATAATTTGGATCTTCTCGTACATAAATAACGACGCCATCGCATTTATCAATCTTTGCCTCGTTGTATGAAATATCATAGCCATCTAGCTTATGTATATACAAATCTTGAATGTTTCACGTTTTTGTTAAGATGATACAGTGGAATTAGTTTTTTATTCCAGAAAGGTAGATTTCTAGTTCACTTGAATTTTATGCAATGCTCATCATATTTTTGATGCTCCTCTAATGGAGGGGACTTGTTGAAGTCATTTACATTATCAATTTTTTCAGTTTCAATGAGCTCAAATTCATAATTCCGAATAAATGAGTGTATGTTTATGTAGTAGTGTGACACAAATTTATATACTGAATTTAGCACAGTATTAAAATACTGGGAATAGAAAAGTATTGAAATAAGATTATTGGAATAAAAAGTATTGAAATTGAGAAAAATATTTGTCCAAGAAAGTATTGAGATGAAAAATAATAATGGGCGGGCATTCAACAGCCTACCTTCTGTTTTTCTTTTGGATGCGGTTGCTTTCCGTAGGTATTTTTGCGCCTACTCCTCCAGAGTCTTCTTCTTGCTTCCGCTTAAGGTTCGGAGTGTATTCACTTGTGTTAATAGCAGACCTAATGATGAATTCTTAATCCTAATTGATTTTCTACTCTGTCCGTTCGCTGATATTCATTTAAAGATGTACGATAATATGATTATGCATTATGAAAACGCATACTGGTTCGCGTGTTTGAAAGGATGAAAGAGGATTCCAAAAGAAGAAAATTGGTTGAGAAATCGAAAGCTTCACTGAAAACTGAGTGTTACATCGCCATCAATCCGATAAACTCAATGAGATTATCAATAGCCCTCCTTCATCTCAAATATAAATAACTGAACGCAATAAAACTCCAAAGGCAGAAATTCATTAACAGATGTACCTTTGTTCTATTCGCAGTGATGCTTTTTCGGCTGTTCTTCTTCTTCTTATGATTTATTAGTTTTTGAAAATAACAAATATATTTTCGGAATGACGCAGCTAAACCTCTTACCATTTTTATGTCTTCTACACAATGTGCTGGAGTATTACCAGGGCAGCTCAGAAATATCCTGTTCTACCTCTTTGAAAGATGAAAGTAATTACTATGATGAACCATCACTGATGACACCCAGAGAGAATATATGATGAATATTTGAAGTTGTACAATTATTTAAATTTCACGAGATTCCTGATACTTATCAATTATAACCACTCTCAGTATCAATTTCCTATTCATATATTAGTGAATAATGGATGGAGCGCCATATAATTTCATTCTTGGTCTACCAGCACACTTTTGAACATGTTTTCATAAACTTGGTGGAGCCAATTCACTCTGGCGCCTGGAGTTTATACCGATAGACAATATTTGATCGAGCGAAACTGTTAGACAATAGCAAAATTTTGAATAGTAATATTGATCAACATCATCGAGACAACAACTCTCCTCTAGCATCCTCTCAATCTGAACCTGATAATAATTTATTATATCAATTCCCTCCATTTTCCATACGTAATCTGCACGATAAAAATACGAATTCTCTCCACCTCCTGTCGATTGTGAATATCTCCAGATCCGAACTCCCAAACATTCCCCTGTGGCCAGAGGATACTGATCTGTATTCTGCTCCAGGCACATATTTTATATCCTTTTGTTGGTATTTTGACGACAGAGATATTATCCCGGCCGAATGATTTCGAGCAAGTACCTCATTTTGTTTGACCACTATGTTATTGCTTTCTTGTTTGCACGTCCTGAAACGGCCTTTTCCTATATTCGACGCACGGACAGCTCTTCCAGATATTTTCTGCCCCCATTCAGCAATTCCCTATTCTCTAGGAATTGGATGATTTCCAATACGTCTGAGCTGTAATTTCTCAGCAACGATTCTCAATGTCTGAAATGAACTTATACATATTGATAAAACCTTGTGGAGGAATGGAAATGCTGTACAGCATCTCGATACACAGGAATAATCTGGAACTTTCCATATAAAGGTGATGTATGTCGTTTCATGTCCGTCGATCGTGAATAGGTTCAAGAAGTACTAAGCATATCGATTCAACATGTTTCACTTCGAAAAAAGTGATATCAGGATGGGATAATGATATTGCCATCCATCTACTTGACGAGTCGCAAAAATAGCTTATTCTTAACACAAGGAGTTGAAGACGAGAGACGTGAGAGGTCCAACGAGTCGTAGGTACATAAAACTAACCATTTTTGGGTGAGCTTTGTTTATATCTTTTGGGGAGTGCTATTCCAGGTTTCAACTCAGATCGACGATAAAGAGGATCTTAGTCGGCGAGAATAGTGGAGAATTAGAATAGCGAATCACCAGAATCATATTTGAGCTACTACAATATGCACATCTCGTGATCTGTCGCACTGTACTTTGGCAGGCTGTATCATGTCAGGATGCATAAATCATGATATCGAACGACTGAAGTGTCACTGCCTCAACCAATGAATGAAATTATTTGCATGCTGTCAGATTCATGATAATATATAACAGTAGTGATATTCTTTTTTTCTGAACCAACTGACACATTCCACTTGAACTGAAATGAATCAGTTGACATGCATTGTACATATTGAACGAACGTTCAGTTCTAAAAATACAATTCAGAGAGTTCAGACGGAAAGAATATTACTTGTGATGTCGTAGAACCTCAGATGCATAGACTGTTATTTGATGACCCTCACTATGTACACCACCATTCCATTAGAAATGGCGTTCTCAATCATAAAATTGGCAGAAACCAAGATTTTCGAAATCTAAAGAGGGTAAAATTCGAGAAATTCATGTTGTTGCCATAGATTTGTTGTTCCCATGAGAGATGCTAATGCAGCGTCACCGATCGAGCATCATTCCAGGAAAGCTCTCAATTCAAACTTCTGAGAACGAATCTAGTTCTCAACATTTCATTCACCCTGATTGTCAATCTCGTCAGAGACCGTTGTTTTGCATTTTATTGAATAGATCTCTCTCAAGGAGACGTTCTTTTGTTCCAAGTATTCAGGAGTCAATAGCGTAGTCATAGGATTTGTGCATTCGAACAAAATCTATCATGGTTTACCTACCATGGACGAGCAGCCAAGCAGTCGACCCAAACTTCGTGGAATCAACGAAAAGGGAACTCAAGACTACAAGAATTTGGATTATATGAATTCTGTAGAAGCCAAATATTCCTTCCCGCCTTCATTGAACCCTCTGAATAAGGATTTTTGTAGAGATGATTAGTGCTGTTCTTTGAAAATGAACCGATGTCTATGCTAGACAATGAATGAATATTAATATAAATGAATTTCAAACAATTTATGGGTAAAATTGATAATATTTCGGAGAGGCTCGAAAGAACATCTTTTGAGGAGAATGCAACTAACAGTGAATCCAAATTTGTGAGCATTTATTGTCTCAACCATCAGTATCACGAGCACAAACTGTGTAAATAAACTGAAATCTTTTCAAATCCTGACTCAAAAACCTCTAACAATTCGATGGCGATAGTAACGCATCCAACAAGTTCATTGATTGCAAAGGTAACAAGCTGACGTCATTTTTCACGTCAATGCATGGTCATTAATGGTCATTGACGTCATATGACCTCAAAATTACGGAATTTCGACGTACTGAATATGACGTTATATTGACTCCCCCAATATATCGGTTATTTAACGTCATCCTGATGTCATTATTATGATTGATAATAACCATTATTCATCGAGTCATCTGAAGATTGAAAAACTCCAAATTCATCTCTGTTCATGTCACTCCTATTGTCAATCCACTGAGCAAATTAATATCTCATCAATGTTGCAGGAGTATTTCAATATGATGTATTATGATGGTACATCAGATATTGTCGCTTCCTCACTGCAAGGTAGGAGCAACAACTGGTAACGAACGTTCAGTAATACTATGAGGATGATGTGCGCGAATGAATCATTTCAACAAAGTTAAGGTAACATTGGGTATGAAGTACAGTAATATTACAATTTCAATGAACAAAAGTTATCCTATTGAATATTTCAGAGAATTATAGGAGAATTACATATTCCATTCCGTGAACTATAATAATCAGCAACTTTCTCATGATCATATAATCGTGTAGACTATTTCATTGGATATCTATAGTTTTCTGAGTATAATGCTGAGGATCAGGAGAATAATAATGTTTACAAATATCTAGTTGTAACTCACATGAATATTCAAGGTATACTGAGAGTATCCTCATAATATCCACTGAAGAGATGATCATAAAATACCCTCAAGATGATATTGATATTGAATGGGATCCAGAAAACATTTTGAAAAAAGATCGGATGTGACGCCAATGCGTATCATAGAGCATGGGGCAGCACAAGTATCAATATCAGTCTCTCTTCAGAATTTCGATAGTTAAGGTGCTCACAGTCAACAACGAAAAGGCATATCCTGTAATGTTCAGAGGAAATTGTGAGAGGCAAGGGGAACGAAGTAGGAATTGGTGTTCTTCTCAAATTCCTGGAGGTTTTATGCCTCGAGCAGCACATCCCTTGGCAATGTATTCCAGAGCCATGCTGTTCGTTGGATGAACGAGTCTTAGGAAAGAGATGTTCTGCAGGTCTCCAAAGTGACCACGAAGGGGTGCGAAGCTTCAACTCGACGGGTTCATCTCGCAGGGACTGCCAAGGAAGGAACAAAAATATCTATCATATAGAACTAGATCGCCATTATTCCACGATGTTCCAGAGAAGTGTGTGAGTTTGTGAGCGATGCATCACCCACGAGACGAATTCCTCTTTTTTTAACAGAATCCAACAGTTTCAGGGTATGTTTGTGTGCTGCACTCTTTCTGGTTTGAGCCAGAAGCTATTGCACTCACAGTCAGCTGCATATGATTCATAAGGCACAGATCCGACCTGTCGTGGAATAATGTTCCCATATTTGAAGTGCAGCACCCAAACATACCCTAAAACTGTTGGATTCTGTCAAAAAAGGGCAATTCGTCTCGTGGGTGATGCATCGCTGACAAACTCACTCACTTTTCTGGAACACCGTGGAAACATTAGCGATCTAGCTCTATATTATAGATATTTCCATGGACGATGCTCTTCTGAAATATCAACAATATTGTTCCTTCCTTGGCAGTCCCCGCGAGATTAACCCGTCGAGTTGAGGCTTCGCACCCCTTCGTGGTCACTCTGGAGACCTGCAAAACATCTCTTTTCAAAGACTCGTTCATCCAACGAACAGCGAGGCTCTGGAATACATCACCAAGGGAGGTGTTCTCCGAGGCATATAATCTCCAGGAATTCAAGGAGTACACCAATTCCTACTTCATTTCCCTTGCCTCTCACCAGGACATAAAAAGAAATCGGTATAGCATATAGCACTGCCAAGAATGTTTTGACATCCTGGGCCGAAAACAGAAGACACGAGCATTGGCGTAGTCTACCAGGCCTAGCTCATTTTGAAGCATTCATCGTTTGTACAAGGAACAAACAGGACTCTGCATACTACTAGATCCCCAGTAGAGCACATCTCAAAGTGATAGTAGGTTTGCTCACCGGCCACTGCGAACTCAAACACCACATGCACTAAATCGGACTAGCACAAGATGCAGAGTGTCGTCTAAGCAAGGAGGAGGTTGAAGCGACTGAATTTATTTTATGAACATGCCCTACACCGGCGAGAAACATATTTTGAACATTTGGGAATACATCAGTAGGGCCAAAAATCCTTGTGAATTGTCCTTCTAATGTACAACTTTATCAAGAGATTAGATATACTGGAAGAAATATAACGGAGAGCCATAATAGGCCATTGGCCGCAGTGGAGGGCCTGACATGGCTCACTCACGTTCAAACCTAACATAACATCACCTGAATGGACCCGATTCCACTCATGTCTTGATCATATGATTCCCAAACCAAAAACAATTATTTTGTCACATAATTCCTCTGATGATGAGAAGTGGTATAGCAGATGACGATAGTGATTTCACAATTGGAGTTGAATTTTTGGAAGGATCTTGTCAAATCAAATTATATCTCGAAATTCGCCGATATAATGAAGCTTCAGAAGTACATAGCAGCATATAGTAGAAGATCCGAACCTAAATCGACCTTCACCGAGCTGATAATAGAACGAAATATATTTTATCATGAATTTAGTATATTAGAAAACATATTAAAAATGGGTTGGCTAAAAAAATCCTGGGCAGACTATTTTTAATTATTTTTCGAAAAATTATTTTTAATTGAATGTTGCAACATCAGGATAATAAAAAAATTGTGTCCTGACTGAAAGTATAAAACGTATAGAATGTGCAGCCGTTGGGTTGTCTACTATTTACCTGGGCGAACTACTGGGTTGTCAAGTAAACACAGGTATATCGATGCCAGTTACTTTCACTGGATTGGATAATTTAAAAAAAAATTATATCATCATAAGCGCTGTTTAATTGCGAACACGTTGATATAGGGTTGTCTGCGAAAATTCCGGTCCTATTAGGGGTTTGCGAATTTTAAAGATTTTAATTTCAACCGTGGAAGTGTGTGACAGAGAGATCCGAGGTAAGTATACTGTGTAATAATAAAGGACCCAACATCGCAGTCGCTTGTGATGGGACCCTGAATAGTAGAAAGTGCGCATGCTCGGTGTGTAAACTATGGAGGGTAGAGGTACCTCTACTACCCTTCATATAGTAAACAGTGCGTGTTATTTTGGAGCAACTGATATTTCAGTAGCAAAAAAAAATAATTAATTAATTACATAATAATTAAATATATTTAATATAATACTAATATATAAAAACAATATAATATCAATATATTGCGTTATAACCATAATGATATATCTATAATCTATAATAGACAATAAAAATATCAAATACTTACTTTGAAATTTTTTTGCTCTTTCTGGAAATAGGAACAAAGTGGACTGCCAAAAATTTAAATTAAGAAATAACAAAAAAGATAGACTAGACATCTTGTATTACGATTTAAAATTTTATTAAAAAACAGTATAAATACAAAAATAATATTAATGAAAAATAAATTCTAATAAATATTTTCTATTCAATTTCTGATTCATCAGAAGTATCATTTTGACTCCCGGATTCGTCTGATTCATTAGATTCTTCCTCATTTGCTTCCATTTCGACAATGTCCTGGATTTTCAGAGGAGTGTGATCTCCGATAAAACCTGTTGGTTTTAAGAAATCATCAAAATGCCAACCATAGTTTTCTGGATTTGACTTCGCACACTTTCTACTATTCAGGGTCCTATCACAAGCGACTGCGATGTTGGGTCCTTTATTATTACACAGTATACTTACCTCAGATCTCTCTGTCACACACGTCCACGCGCGTTGAAATTAAAATCTTTAAAATTCGCAAACCCCTAATAGGACCGGAATTTTCGCAGACAACCCTATATCAACGTGTTCGCAATTAAACAGCGCTTATGATGATATACATTTTTTTAAATTATCCAATCCAGTGAAAGTAACTGGCATCGATATACCTGTGTTTACCTGACAACCCAGTAGTTCGCCCAGGTAAATAGTAGACAACCCAACGGCTGCACATTCTATACGTTTTATACTTTCAGTCAGGACACAATTTTTTTATTATCCTGATGTTGCAACATTTAATTAAAAATAATTTTTCGAAAAATAATTAAAAATAGTCTGCCCAGGATTTTTTTAGCCAACCCATTTTTAATATGTTTTCTAATATACTAAATTCATGATAAAATATATTTCGTTCTATTATCAGCTCGGTGAAGGTCGATTTAGGTTCGGATCTTAGAAATCGATATCCCTTGCTTTCACTACTGCCGGGAATTCAGTGAGGATGTGAGTAGGAGTAATATAAACCTGGGTAAATAGGGTCAAATATTCTATCACAAGTCGTCATGAGATCTCACAACTTTGCGAATAAACGGAATGATGTTTTCGGATTCCAATGAAATACGGTGCGGATCTGCATTATTGCTTCCATGGAAAAAAAACATCTGCGAATTCTCAATCTGCCATATTAGTATACTCCATCGAATAAAGAATACGAAATATCAACAATGAGAAAATCATCCCTATTGTTGATAGAGAAAAATATATGCATTCCTACTGATAAGATATCATGACGATATTGCAGATACAGGAGGATAGTTATATTCATATCAAAAATTCTCATATGGTTGTGTACGATAGGCCGAGTAGTGCCGGTGTAGATAAAACCACTATGGTTGAAGATGCTACGAAGGTCGCATCCAACTGGTAATGAGCCGTCAGATAAGTAGTGGCTCATGTCCAAACTGTTCAGAAGAATATCGACGATGGCGTTCTGTTTTTCTCCGATTCCTTCAGTCTACGATGAAAGTATCAGATGTGTAACGAGTGTGTCAGGATAGACTTGTTGATAAAAATAGATCCCAACATTGTTGCTTCCCTTTGCACTCCGAACAAATCGGTTTATTTTCACCGTCTTCAGGAATTATACGCTTGTAAACAGAACGAACAATCATTTCCTGATAAATTGGTAGGGGAAACTCTCAAAAATAATCGAACGTGACAAAACAATGTGTTCATTCCAAATTCGACTTCAAACGATTATCTCTGATTTGTCAAATCTCAGAAGATTGGATCACGATTCCAAACCTCTGTTGTTATCATTGAAGGGCTCATAGATTTTTTTCAGATTCAGTTCCTCCAGATCTGAAATCCTATCGACGTCTCCATGAACCCCTCTTAGCATGTAGCATAATAACTCATGTGCGTCCTGCTGGGCGAATCCGATGAAGCGAGGCACCTAGCATATATGTATGAGATGGGGAAAAAAGAATGAAATATGATTCTTCCAGATGTACTTCCTCCTATGAATATCAGTGAATAGATCTGAGGAAAAAGCAAAGATCACTATGATGTAATTGATTTACAATTCGAGTTAATATCATATTCTTCACTATATAAATGAAAACTACGAGATAGCCACAATGCTCAGAGTGGAATGGAATGTTAAATAAATTCAAGAAGCTCAAAGTTATTTCCACACAGTGTTCATAGAATGAACAACAATGGTAGATTTCAGGGGAAAAACAACTACTTTCCTGGCTAATGCCACGAAGGACATTGAGTTACATCCTGCCGAAATCTATGCATCGACTCGTATAAACGAATACTGATACAAGTGACTCTTTCCTGAATGCCAATTGATTTCAATCAAGCCAGGCCGCTAGAAACCACAGACCGGTTTCGAGCTCCTTGACTCTCATCAGTGAGTGTAGTCTCCAGCCAGCAGTTCATTTTATGAACACTGTGTGGAAATGACTTCGAGCATTTTGCATTCATTTTTTATATAAATAAAGTTCTCATTTCCTGATGAATACAACAACAATATTTGAGTGAAATCTTCCCCTGGATTTTTTTTGTGTTAGAGTTAAATACAAATCATCCAGATACCCCAGAAAAAGTGAATTATATTGAGTTGTTATGGTCATCATTTCGAACATTCCAAAAAATGATTCAGCACCATGATATCATCTTAGATTTATCAATACACATGCTCAATTGTTTAATTTCGATAATGTCAGCCCCTCATGATGATACAAACATTTCAGGATTTTCACTCAACTCAATGAACTATCTCAAATTGATACGAGGGGGATTGAAATACTTTCAATTGAACTTACGACATATAACTTGGAGTCACAACATGACAATGAAAAGTAAAATCTCAGTTGCCCTTCAAGATGGAGTTCGAAGCCTACATAAATGATCATGAATAACAAACGTCACTAAATGGGTTCAGAAAATTCATACACATCCGAATAGTGAAATGTCGCAACTTTCCAAATGAGCTATAATATAAAGGGTGTACTGATTGAATAAAAATGGAGTTGGGGCTATTTTCATGCGAATCAGTCTTCTTTTAATGTGCCATCCACAATGAAACACTAATATATTTTGGTGTGAAAATTATCATCGGAGTATGAAAGTGATTCTGAGATACCTAGAGGGTATCTTACGTGCCTCGCAAGATAGTTGACAGGCTTATCAATGCAATATATATACAGGGTGGGACACCAGTACCGTCTCGGTCTCTAGAAGGCTAACCACTCATATTTTTGGAATTCTTCCGCTTCATGAAATTGCTTGTTAACATAGGCTACCATTTGAAATTGTTCTAAACATAAAGGGTGTTCTCAAAAAATCACAATACACTGGAGTTAAACTCTTCAAATGGAACACCCTATACATTATTCTATTTTGAGATTCATCCTGTAGAGCTGATTTTAATGACCCTTCGTAATAACTGAGATATAGGGTGTGGCAAATCGAGATTTCCCAAGTTCATGAATTTTTTTGGTCGAAAGTATCCATAATTGGTAAAAACGGTTAACATGTTCCGATTTCAACTTCTCATCCACTATCAACTGATCAAAACAAATACTGGGTGTATGATGAATTGTCATTCATCATACAGGGAAAGAAATTCTGAATTGAGAAAAACCTTATCACGAATTTGAGATTGAGGTCTAGAAAAATAACAAGTTTCCATCGTTCAAATTCGAACCCCTCGAGCGGGATGGCCAAAATCCATTCCAATGCCCAAATGACAGGAGTATATCAACAAATCATAATGATTCTCAGATGTCAGTCCGTTATTGTTTTAGTTATATCACATGGACACTACACTGTTTTACCACTGACCAAACCGATTCTCTAAACGCCTCGACACGTGTTTTGCTAACTATGTTAGCATCTTCAGGAGGAGATTGAAACAAAATATTCTATTCAAGTGTGCTGCTTGGTACATGTTCATCCAACCGTGAAAAATACTAACCGTCATGTTAATGTTTGTGATGGTTGGGTTTACATGCTGATCATAATTTTTATCACGAAACTTCATAGAGGACGATATGGAATAGGTCCATTATCCATATTCATTACTCCATTACTATTCCCGAATATCTCAAAGCTTTCATATGCGTCTAATTTTCTAATATTATCAACTCGCTTAACTGATTTGGGGTTAGTATTATGTGTGTGATGATTGTGATTGAACATATGTTTGGCTACACAAGATTTATCTTACCTGTCATATTTCAAATAGGCTATGTGTTCTTTGAATCTTGTTTTAATGGGTCGTCTGGTTTGGCCTATATGTGTTTTATCACAATCATTACAACTTCTTTCGTATATTCACGACTTTTCGAGTGTGTCCACTTTATATTTCGGATTGCCTAATAAATTGCCTAATTTTGACCCATACTGAAAACCTAGGTCTTTGAAAACCTCATCAAGTCCGTTCGTATACTTGAGATTGAACATGATTTGGATTCTTCTAGAGTTCTTTTTATCTACTTGAGAAGTCGTACAATTTCGAAATGTTAACTCAAATTTAGGTCTACGTATTATTTTATCTACTATTTTGGTATAATACTCATCGACGCCAGCCACTTTATATACAGCACTTCTTTCAGCAGCACACTAGAATAGGATATTTAGTTCAAATCTTCTCCTGAGGATGCTATTATATTCAGCGAAACACGTGTCGAGGCGTTTGAAAAATCGATTTGGTAAGTGGTAGAACATTGTAGTGTATTATCGTGCCAAAGGTTCCTGTCTTCGATATATATCATAGGGGGATGAAAATGGTGTATATCATGAAGAATGACTGAAAGAATAACTGGACTTCAGGGTACTGATGAGGATATGATATCCGGAATTAATTCATATAACCTGTCTGTGAGAGATATAATTCCCATGTCACTGATACGAATGATTATTTTTTTCTTTGAAGTTCCAAGATCATCAAGATCTGAGTTATTTATATAAGTTCATACTTCTCCTATATTTTCCAATTAACATGTCAATACTGAACATATCAGTAAGTCATATTTTCATATCCTAATACATCATCTTATTCTATTCGATTTGAGAGATGATGTCAATTCTCAATTCCAGAGGATTTTGGTTTTTCATGCTCTCTTTTTGAAGATTCAACAGATATAATCCAATATTCGACGTGGTGAATAGCCAGGAAAGTAGTTGTTTTCTGTTTAATATTCAGAATGATGTTATATGCATATCTTCATATGAAGGAGAATGCAAATTATCTACTTCAGAAGATTTTGTATTTGAATTCGTATCGTGTGTATTCGATAGATGTTATTCAATATTCGTCGTGGCATATATTCTGTTGAACGAACTGGAAAAAAATTCATATTTCCATCACATGGAGAATGCGAATTCTCAATGTATTTTTCATATTGTTCATCAATATTATCTGAGAATGTTCCGATTCAATGAATACTGGGTGGTTCAGAATCAAGATTTTTGACCACCCTGTATCTAGTTTAATGAAATACCAATCGATAGTAAATAAAAAATTGGGATAGGGATATGGGAACCATATTGACTAATTACGAATTGTTTCGACACAAACAATACCTGAACTAGGGATCTCGATTTTTCACATCCTATATCTCAGTATTCATTACTGCTAGAACCCAAGAGGAACACAAAATCAAATAATATATAGGGTATTCCATTGAAAAATGTATAACTTCAGTGAATTGCTTTTTTTCTGGGGGACACCCTGTATGTTTCGAAATAAATTCAAATGGTAGCCTTTGTTGACATGCAACGTCTCAGAGAGAAATATTTCCAAGAAGATGAGTGGTTAGCATTCTAGAGAGCGAAGCGTTCCTGGTGGCCCACCCTGTATATTTCGGTCCATAATAAGCTCACAACATACATCAGAAAAACTCTGGGATAAGGAGCTGATTAACGGTATCTCAAAAGGGTGATGACCAGCAGCCTCAAAAGAACATTATCAGTCATCACACATCAGGGCTTGCGAGAGAGACTCATTGAGGTCCAGCTGTTGAAATCGATATTTTCAATTCCTAAAACTCAAGTCTCTCATTGATATCAATCCTACTGAAAATTCAACATTGAGAAAATTCTCCTGTGTTCATTCTCAAGCGCCACACCTATAATCAAGAATATACAGAACACCAAGGTCTGATTATTCGAAGATTATTTGTACAGGACATAGTCGCTTCGGAATCCCTCAACAATTGATGTATTCCACAGGAATCGTGATCATGTTACCCAAATACCATAACCATTATTTCTTTTCTTCAAAGCCCACACTCCTGTCACGTTAGTGAATACAGTACGTCATTATGCCAAATGGAATACTAGAATAGTCTCATGGAACGGTATCTTATTCCATCTTGCGTTCAGTGGAGATGGTTTCCTATCCACTTCTTCATCAGTTGTTTCTCATCTCCATTCATTGCTGAAATATGATGATGATTCGATACTTCTATATGCATATCGATTCATTTGTTGATTTTCAGAGTCAACTTGATCAAGTGTCACAAAAAAGGGATTCCATAAATATTTCATAGCGTTTTCAAGTCCAGTTTCTCAATAATTATAGATTATGGCGTCATATTCTAGGAATTTCTTGAAACAGTGAGTTTTCACAAAGAATAGAACTTCTGAATAATTCATTATAGGAGTTTACAATTGTTCATCAAACATGCACAGTCACCTGGATATCGACCATTCTCAGAAAAGCTTCCACGTAAGTATAACGAAATTATCTGAAAACGTTCCAGGAATAATTTGTCCTAGTTCATAGAGAATAAAAGTGAATGAACCAGTTTATGTTGTAGCAGCATTTTACCTGGAGAAGCTACTGCGTTTGCTGTTCATGTCGTGAAATGAAGATTTTTGTGAAAATCTTATCGTTCGTGGAGTTTCTTACATTAACTATGAATTTTCATCAAGAGATCGTTGAGTCGCATGAAGGAGGAATCAAACATTGCCAAACACTTTTCGCCAGCCATAACTTCGACCAGACGCTTTGAAGCATTCAAAAAATATTTAAAATTTTCTTCGAACACCTGCTTTTTTCATTTATGTCATTCAGGGGACTATTCCGAACATATTATCACGTTATTCATGTGCAGATGTGAAAACTGACCTCATTTATTCCAAACGGATTCTTTCAACTTGCAGGAACACTGATTTATTTCAAACTCATCACAACTCATCTCATCGAAAAAATTCAGGATATTGTTGAGCGAAAACGACATACACATCTGCTTGTAGAATTCCTGAAATCCGTTTTTCGCTACTCTATATTCCCCAGAACTTATGTGAGGTTTGGAGGGGCGTGACCTACAGCTTATAGGAGAATCTGAGGTTCAAGTTTCGTTCAGCTGAAATCAGTTATGGAAAATTTGGTGTTATGGCAACCATTGTCATGGTAACAGGTAAACAGAAAACAAAATCCCGTGGTGAGGAAATGCATGATTGCCAAATTGTATCGGGTTTAGTATAGCTGAAATCAGTTATGGAAAAACTGTTGCCATGGCAACGATCGTCATGGTAAGGAGTAAACACAAACCCGATTCCCGTGGTGAGGAAATGCGTGGTTGCCAAGTTGTATCGGGTTTACTTTGGCTGAAATCAGTGATGGAAAAACTATTGCCATGGTAACGAGTAAACAAAAATCATATTCCCGTATATTTATGTCCCTTAAATTTGGACTTCTAACCTAACTCGGTCTAAATGAACCTTCTTAGAAAAAATATATTTTTCAACATCGATCAGATTTGGTAGCAAGGCATCGTTCGTGTGTGTTTGGAGACTGCATAAAAAAGGACACTACTTTTTCCAAACAATCTAACCTGACTCGACTTAAATCAATTTTCTTCTTGAAAAACATATATTTTCCAATATCGTTCAGATTTGTTAGCAAGGCATCGTTCGTGTATGTTTGAAGACTGTTACTGAATCGAAATGTGCGCGTGAAGAAAGGTATGAGTGAATCGAAATGAAGGCAAATGGAAATGGGTGTGTGGGCCTAACGAGATATTTCCATCTGTATTAGACAATCAGTACCTGTAGTCTCTCTTCCTATATCCTGCGCGATACCTCGTGATTCATATTCCAATATGGCTCTGTTTCTTTTTGATTTTGTCGAATAGCTCGGCACGCGAAGGATACTTGTGTGTTTTTTAAATTGATGAATGAAGCAATATTTTTCTGATACAACTTGGCAAACCACGCATTTCCTCACCACGGGAATAGGATTTTTGTTTACTCGTTACCATGACGATCGTTGCCATGGCAACAGTTTTTCCATAACTGATTTCAGCTATACTAAACCCGATACAATTTGGCAACCACGCATTTCCTCACCACGGGAATCGGGTTTTTGTTTACTAGTTATCATGACGATCGTTGCCATGTCAATAGTTTTTCCACAACTGATTTCAGCTAAACGAAACTTGAGCCGAATCTGAATTTTTGTTCATAGCATGAACACAATATCTGCATCTCTTTCGAATAGTTCATTCATATAGAATGAATCGAAACAAGCGGTATACCAGTGTCTATTTGACACTGATGGATAACTGACTGACAGCTGTTGTCCGGTTTTCTCTTATACACCGTGCCCAAAATGATGAGAATCGTTTCGATTTTTCCTGACGTTATTCAAAGAGGAATAACAAAACAGAAGACAATTGCCACTTTCTAAGCTTCACAAAACAGCGTTGAGATATTTTCAGTACGACGTTGCACAGAGTCTATATTGTCTTGATTTTTCGTTGAATCATTTCAGAACGTTTTTAGAACCTTATCCCTCTCTCACTCAGTTTCATCGATAGCTTCTAGATGATAACCATATTTCCTTGATGACTTCGAACCTCCTGCGGGAGTAATGGCTAGCGAAAAGTGCCTGTCAGTGTTCAGTATCGATTTAAGATGATATTTCATGGATTCTATTGGAATCAATCATCAGAGTTTAGGTAAAGTTAGCCCTATATCACATTCTTACCCTGGTGACTGTGGATTAGCCGTTTAACCAACTGAGCTCGTATGCTGACATCCACTGTACATATTGACATCACTCGATGCCACACACACCGGTCCATGATTGATTCCTACAAAATCATCTCTATGTGTAACAGATCTGAAATCGTGTTGTCTGACAGCGCAGCTTCGTGACTCAAAGTAGGTGGGGACTTTCAATTAGGTGAAATTCAGATATCGAAATTTTCATTGAGATACTTGTTCCATGATTGGATAAAAAGCACCAATTTATCATTGAGAAACGCTGAAAGTTATTGGCAGACAATCTGTAAATGGCCAAAGTTCTGCCAGACAACGTAAAAGTGGCGTAAGATTTCGAGATTCAAAAATCAACACAATAAACAGAAAGCCGAATGCAAAATTTTATCAAGTCATCAAAAACAGTGGCAGACATTGAAGTTTTCAACGGAGCGATGTTGCTTGAGCAATTCCAGAAATCGCTTGCCGTGTTTTCATTTTAAGAACAAGGAATATCATGAAAAATTCAATATATCGCACGTTGAGAACAATAGTGTGAAAACTCGAAAAAGTTGATTTTTGAGTTAGAACCACCGTTGGATAGCGAATTCCGAGCTCTACACTTCTAGAATATCGAGACATCTCTAGGTCCAATAGCTGCTCTGTGACTTCAATGGTCACGTTATTGCAATAGTGGAGAAGTAGATACTACAGCCGAGCAAGAAAGTGACTTTTTGCGTTGTCACCTAAACTTCGCAGAATACGCCTCGTATTCTGACATCGAGGTGTATGATAAATAATGTGACGAGTCATCAAATCACCTTATTGATTGAACACAATTCAGGAATTTTTGAGTTGTCACGTTATTTAATTTTCATCATTAAATGAAATAATGAATTCAATGAAGCAAATTTTTGAGTTGTAATGTTAACAATATGGAATGTTTCGATTTGTCACATTATTGCTTGCGTTGCACTCAATGAAATGGAGTAGGTAATACGAGCTTTTGCAGAAAGATTGAATTAAAACAACAGGAAGATAGCCCTTATAAATAGAATGAAGAAATACAAAACTAGAATGAAACTTTTGAATGTATGTAATTTATATATTTCTCTTTGCATGAAATCGAATCAAGATCCACCTTATGTTAACATTAAAATTTTGAAAAATATATTATGATTCCTTCGGATTGAACATGAAAAAATGTGTGTTTGAAGGAATTTCCAAGAAAAGATTTGAATTTGAATGTAATTCAAAATTTACCTAAACCTTATTCTTCGTGCCTATAGTCCCTACTCGTCCCAAACTATGGCATTTCAACTTTATGCGAATTTTCAATGGAACCTATTGCATTTCAACTCAAAATTTCTCTTTTGCAAATAACCATTTGTTTCTATTAAGAAACTGGAGAGAATAGGAAAACTGCCAAAAGAGGAATGTTCAACAACCGAAGGGCACGATTTGAATTTTGCTGAAATGATAGGAACTCAGAGCACATCTTCGATAAGTAAATCCAGTCATGAATATAATGGGGTCTACAAAAGAAGAAAAATACCTATAATACATTTTGAACGGCAATTTTTCGAGATGTAACATCTCAGAAAATTGCTGATTTTCAGCCGCGACATCTCCAAAAATTGTCGAATATGATGAATCGATGACATGTCGGAACTTTTACTTGAAAAATTAGGAAAAAATATTCGAAAATATCATAACTAACAAGTTCCCATGTAAGCTTTTGATATAATAATATAATTTGAACTGAGTATACTTTTCGCGGTGAATGAGATTCACCAGAGGCAAATTCATCATCATTTAGATGTGAAAATTTTCAAAGTCGATTTTTTCGAAAGGACGAATTTTGAATTATCACACTATTGTTCTCAACGTGCGATATATTCCCATTGTAAGAAAAAACAATATCGTAAATTTACAGGATTCACCGAGATTTGATGGTGAGATTTCATACACAGATTTTACTAAAAAAAATAGTGAAAATAGTTATTTATGTATCAAGGGCGTAAAGTAGGCGTTTATGGCCCCCGGCTAGCGCCATCGGGCCATTACACGCTGAAGGCCATTAACGCATTTCACGCACGTGATACATACAAAATTTTATGCACTAGTGTTTTTTTTTTACTCAAAAGTAATGACTATAGATTTCGATAAACTAATATCCCCCCGAATTTAATTTGTTACGTATAAATTCAGTATAATCAAGAGAAGCGTAATGTTCATGGATGATTTTCATATGAAAATTATAGTACGAATATTGCAATTAATCGTAATAGTAAAACTCTTTGATCTCTAGAAGATATTCATTCTTCAGAATTTTACAATATGCATACCCAGTATATTATTATATACCTAACTAGCTTTGACGTTGTCAATCAAGCTGATGGTTGTTGTCTATAGCAATACATTCAATGAACGAGCTAAATAATTGTTATTCTTTGACTGAAAAGTAAAAATTAGTGATAATAATAATAGCGAGACTATGGAATCGGATGAAGAAGAAGTTCATGATATACCGCTGGATATATTTGAATCTAGGAAAATGATCTTAGGTTTCTCATGAATTGATATGTGGATATAAGGTAACTAAGAACAGCGGGCGGTAAAGCGCGACTTAACGCCCGCAAAACCGGGCGGTGAAGTGCACTTCAAGGCCCGCTAGTGCATAAAAGTTGTTATGTACTTGGTTCCGGGAATTGTCCTCTGGGGTGTTATAACTATCTGAAAGAGAGCCCTAGATGATGGTTCTATATGATGAAATTATAGCAGTGATTTCTGAGGAACATTCTTTGTAGAAGTATCTATATTGAAGTGGAAGATCGCCGACTTTTTTACAGTGTTCTATTGACGTGGAACAGTTAGTGAGTGTGGCATCACCCACAAGGCAAATAACTCTTTTCTAGATCAAATCTAAGAGCATTAGCGTATGTTTCGGTGCTGAACCTCATACATGTGGACAGTTTCACGAAACTGGTCAGATCTGTGCTGTTTAGATCATGAGAAGATGTTGTAATGTAGATTTTTGCACGAAAAATGAACCCAAGTCAAGCAGCTTTCACGATGAATCGAACATGATTCTTCCATAAGGGGGTTTTGTTGATAGTAATATCTAGCATAGGTATAGTGATCTCAGTGGCAAAGTGTGAACAGACATTGTTATATCAGGCATACTGAGTTCCGCTTTTTGAGAGGAAATACAGGGTTGCGTCATGTGAGCATTGAATTCGACTGAGTTGTTGGTTTCCTCCCCAGGTTGTTTTTTCCAGAAGATCTTCATTGACAGCGTTGGCCAGCCTTCGCCGAAAGTTCTCAGTTTCCTAGGGAGGAATGAGGACTCCAGAAGAGAACGCAGTATGAAGAGTACTATCGAATGCAGAGCTGTGCAAAAGGCCAGTGTGTGCTTTCAAAAGATCGTTGATATAAAGTAGAAACAATGTTGGTGCCAAGATTGACCCTTGTGGAACCCCAGAATCGATGGCAATTGTATCAGACGATACTACGTCCACCACTGCATGAAGGAATCTGCCTGGGAGAAAACTCGATAGAAGATGGCAAAACTGAGGTGATGAGCCATATTTTGGTGAATTGTGAAGCAGTTTTTGGTGTCAAACACGGTCGAATGCCTTCGATGTATCTAGAGCTACAGATAGAGATTCCCTATGTTATTTCAATGAAGTTTGCTTTATTATTATTTGGTTGACGTAGGCAAGTTAATCTCCAGTTGATCGTTGATTCTTGAGCTCTCAAGATATTCGATGAACCTAATGTTGATGGCCTGCTCTATCACTTTGGAGTTGACCGATAACAGGACAATCGGCTTATAGTTGTGGGGTGTAGCAGAATACTAGAACATACGGTCTATCAATAGAATGAATGAACATCCTGTCCAGATTTCCAGATTGTTGTTATGGTAGACGTTATTTACGGCTACATGAAATTGTTTCCAAAAATCATATTCTCCTTGAACTTCATTGTGCAAACCCATATACGTTACAGGGGCAAGGTCTTGTTCTCTCTTTCAGGAATTGGTTACACTCTAGTTTTCTTTCAGCAAGATGGATAAATAACCTTCCTCTTCTAGATTGTGAATACCTTGCAGATAATCGATGTCAACTCTGGTGCATACTTCTTGAGTATTATGGGTGGAATTTCATAAGTACCATAAGACTTTCGAGACCAAGCAGAATACGTCTGATAGTGCGTCTATAATCCTTCCAAATTATCGACTCAATAGAACTCGTAAGGGACCCCTGTATACAGGGATTAATATTTATAATCACCTACCGGAAGTATTGAAAGCACTATCTATGAATAAATTCAAGGTCGAGTTGAAAAAATTATTACACCAACATAGTTTCTATAACCTGGATGAATTTTTCAATACCATTTTCTAATATTACCATGCATATACTATAATCATGTCTGTAACATTGGTTTTATGATATCTAGCTTTTTCAGTCATTTTTTCTTCACATAGATAACTTATATTGCATGCGACTTGTCTAGCCATTTTCCCTAAGCTCTATGCGATAAAGATACACCGAGATATAATTTCATTGTTATACTTCTTAATATTATGTGTCTGTATAGGAATACCTGTTATCTGCAGATATATTACAAATCTGTATCTTTTGGGAAATAAAAATCTATCTATCTATCTATCGAATGACAATTACGTGCATTCGACTCCCAACGGGTGGAATCTCTGGCGGCACTTTTTTCTGAAAATACAAGGTGGAGTTTGCTGCAATAATCTCTGCTGGAATATTCATTATTTTCTTCATATTTTTTGCAATGTTGTTGCTAATGTGCCGTCGTCTCTGGAGAATGGTGGAGGTATTTTGGTTATTGAACGTTGTGCAGATGATTGTGTGTTTTTTCACTATTTCATGGATATTCAGATTTTGATGATGAACTCAGGAAATTCTCGAGAATATTCCGAGAATATTCCTAGAATATTGACAGCTTATGTTTCCGGAAAGATTGATGCCTAAAATTGGAGTAAAAATGTAGTGAACTTGAAGTCAGTCGCTATATCCTTCAAACTAATCAGCTCCAAGAAATCCTTGAACTCCAGGAACAATCTGAAAACGAAAACGAATGATAAGGTGAAATCACATATGAATCATTCAATCTTCAAAAATAATAGTACTCACTAGTTGGATCGTACAGGTGCTATGACACCCGCTATTTTTTCCAAATTTGAATCTTTCGGAAATAATTTTCAAATTTGCTTTCATGAATTCGAATGTCAAACTGTTCCGCGTCAATATCATAAGTCACGTCAGGTTTGTTTCATTGTTTTTTTCTTAGGGTTCTCCGTTTGCACTTATGAACCAGTCTTCAGTCAGGTCGAAGAGAATGCTGAGTGGAAAGTAATATCATTTTAAAGTCGTGTGTCATGAGCCGAGTGTCACCGAACCACGTGAGGTGAACCCAATTTTCAAATTGGCTAGAGTTTGAATACTTCGATAGCCTGTGATTGATTCATAACTCAACTCGTTGCGCTCACGCATGAACGGCGTTGTTGCGCAGAAGGCATAGTTGGCGTTGACTATTTTCCTGGATTAAGTTTCTCCATGCTACGATTCTGTTTTTGATGAGAGTTTTTCTGAAAAGGATTGTCCTTTTTTGTCTTGATATGAACGACGCCAACATGAAGAAAAAAAGGTACTTTTTGTTTCTGCCTGGCGAAGCGATAAGTCGCCACTGAATGTTATTTTGGTCATGCGAAGCCCCGTGGAAGGTAAGTTTATTGAACCACTCGTAGCATATTCTTGGCCTGCAAGAGGGTCGTTCTATATCATAGATTTGCTGGCTTCCACGAGCTCCACGAGTCCCCTATGATCACCAAAATCCACGTGAATAGCAGACAAATCCCGACCTCACCACTAATCACTGCATCACCTCTTATTAATTCAACCATCATCAAGTCCTCGGCCCAATTCTTGACGATTTCGCCAGATTTGAAGTTCATACAGATTTCAGGAGGCTTTTCGAGGCTGATAGTCTTCCTGGTATCGAACTGCCATCAGCTAAGAATACTTCCTGGTTCAAGGAGCCCCAGGTATGCCTTGGCATGTTGAATAAGTCGTCCTGTCCTGCAGAAAATGGTCAGGTGATTCTGGAGTTCTAGAGCAGGTGATTCGGGTCCTAGTAACCACCATTTCCTGATGAGCAACAATTGAGTTTTGCTAGTTCTCTCTTCGTGATTCAATCTCACTATAGTAATGTTCCTAACAAGTGCGGAAAGTGATTCTTTACCGCTCGCGATTGCCGTTGACATGAACGACGCGAAGCGGAGTTTGGGCAAGCAGTCGAGTGCGGGAAAGACACTTTCCGCATGAGTTGGGAACAATATTTTTTCTACAAGCGTAGGGAATTGATTGATTTGTTCAATTAATTATTCATGCGAAAAGAAACAACTGAAAAGAGAAATATATTCTCTATCTACTAATTATTATAGTGATAGCTATTATAAACTACAGTTTGACGCATTATGTATAGGTTCAATGCGGAAGCCATCAGGCCCATAAGGTGTTTGATCTCTAGGATTCAGACACTTCTAGGAAATGAGCTGAAAATACTCCTTCTTCATTCGGTATTTTCATTTCTCCATTGCGGCACCATAAAAATAAAACGCGTGTATAGCTTCTCATACCTTCCTTGAGACTTCGTTGGCAATATAACCTTTCTGTATCGCATCCCTATAGCTGGAAGTTTTTGATCACATTATGACAATTCCACTGAATCGAGAATGACAGTAACGCTGTGTCTGTCACTTCGATAATTACAAACTCATTTGAGGTCTGATTGGCATGACAAAAATAATCGTTTTCCATGTCCATTCTCATCAGATCAATCCAAATTTATAGGGAAATTTTTATTATAATCAATTATATTTTTCACTATTCCGCAATTTTCACAATGAATAGTGCAATTCAATGGATGATTCTGAACATACATACTTAATACTGCAACAAAGAAACTAAAACTTTCATATTCCATTACTTACCACTTATATCTTGCGACACTATCATATCTTTGCTTTTTCACTAGTGCGGGAAATTTTTTCCCGCACTAGTGTGGAAAAATGTTTCCGCTTAGTTGCGGGAAAATGACACTTCCCAAACTAACTTGCGTGCGGGTGTAGGGTGGATCACGCACGCTTGTAGAAACATATCATTGCCTGTCACAAAATAGTAATCATTCATACACAAGCAACAAGTGCGGATGAAGAATAATTGATCAAGATGAATTTCAAATATGTATTGAGGTCAATACATAGTGTGAAGTATAAAATCATCAACAGTTGTGATACACAGCGGTCCTTGTCAACCCTATGCGTGACAGGTGTATCAGTGAGATTTTGAATCATTAACTGTTATCTAACTCAGCCGAATTGCATATTCAACTTCTTCTTCATTAGGGCAATTTATCTTCAGGAAGGAAAAAAGAATATTATGTCTGTCCACTATGGAGCTTAGCGAATAATTATTTCTTGACTAAATTCTGCACTGTTTTGACTTCTCAATTTTCCTTAATCAAATTTGAGTGGCGCTCAATTCAAAAATCAGGAAAACTGATCACCAGCATAAATATTAACTAACGTCCCAGCTCTCCAGACACATTGACTGCCGTTAAAAATGCAGAAGTTGGTGACAGCATCACTATGTCCTGGAAGAATATCTCCGAGATATACTCTACACCTTGACCTATTTTTATTTTGAGACTATTGCATTCCAATCGACCAATCTATTGGAAAATTGTGTTAGACTTTCGCAAATGAAGATGAAATATGGCGTACCATGGATAGAAATGATAGATTTACAAAGAAGTGTACAAAAGACGTGAACTTCTGAATCACTCGAGATTAGATTTTCAAGATCGGTGAGTAGCAAGAATACCCCATTGCACATTATTTATTGATCACCGACAAAACATTTCTTGTTTTATCATTCTGGGTTCAACCAGAAGCTAATTCAATTCTCAATGTATGTATTTTATTTCAAAATTGGTTAGGGATTACCATCATGTATTTGACGTTAGGTTTGATTGGGTTTTCTCGAACGACTGCAAAGATACTCCAGTAGGAATTTCCCAATGATCAATGAGGGTGACAGAGAGAGAAGTATCAATATTTCGCCGTCACACTCATTGCATTTCGAACGCAAATATCTTGAGGTTGCGTCCGGTTGAACTGGGAGTTATGAAACAAAAATTGTATCGTCAATGAATGAGAAATTTGGTTCACCTGCTACCCACCACTTTTCAAGATCCGATCCCGAATAAATCAGAAGTTAAAGCACTGACCATTTCTTAAGCCACTATCCCAGGTAACAGGCTGACGTCATTTGTACGTCGATATATATTCATTTATGGTCATTGACGTCATATGACCCCAAAATGACGTCATTTTGACGTACTTGATATGACGTTATATGGACGTTCTTGATATGCCGTCAATATGACGTCATCTGATGATAATTTTCATGACTCATTATAACTATTATTCATTGAGTCATTTACGTCAAGGGGAATTCATAATCGAGAAGTTCCCCATCTCTGGAAACGTTAGTAGTTATGTATATAACATATATTATTATGTCACTCATCACATATTATGCTTTATGATGATTTTTCCGCTAATCTGTGCGAGATGTGTGTTTTCGATGGTCTCTGAGATAATTGTTAATATACCTTCTGTGCAAAGTATTCTCCCTATGGTTATCAATATAATCAGACCGAATTTCACGTCATAAAAAGCTCATAACGTTGTTATTCCGGAATGCGAATTCAAATCAGAGCAGGAGAGTGCGTAGAGAACTGTACTTGATTGGTCGACACCCCGTCGGCACGGACCTTGCGCATTCATGCGAACGTCGACCGCCAGCGCCAAGTCAAGCGGCCAAGCGTCAAGCAGTTGCTGGTTGCGAATCGCCGTTCACTTCCGCTTCGCCGTTGCCGCCATGATGACCATAACAACAAAATAACAATACATAGAAGGCCATCATTGGTCATACTCATTCATAATCATGTATCAAGTAGTAGAATTTGAGGATGGCAGCTTGGCCAGTATTTTAGACAAGTGGTATATGCCAAAAAAGCAGAATGTGAATTGGACGCCATTGAAGGAATACCATAGGGCTCTGAGAAATCTCTCGAGTGCATCATCCGAATGGGATATGTTCCCAATAAAAAGAGAATTTTATGAAACTGGTAATCATAGTACCTTCCTATAATATTATTTTGTATTTATTGTGATGAAGGAAAATCGATATAATTGTACGAAAAGAATCTCATATTTTCTTATAATATTGATACATCCCTAATACAGCAGTGTTTTTTTTAACCTTAAGAAATAGCACAAAAAAACTGAAACAAGCAGGAGATTTCAGTGATACAAATAATCGTAAGGATTACGTCATTTTGACGTCATAAGGATGTCGTCATTTTGACGCCATCAGGATGACGTCATTTTGACGACATGAAAATTACGTCAGGGTGACATAATTTTGACGACATGAAAATGACGTCATTCGTCTTCGACTTAGAAGGTCATATAAACGTCATTTTGGAAGTCATCCTGACGTCGGCCTGACGTGATAATGACGTACAAATGACGTCAGCTTGTTACCAGGGATAGTACGCTTCCGACTTTTCTCATCCGTAGATGTCAAACAATTGATTAAGGAATGATGGATCATTCTGGGTGGATCGGAATAAAAGATTCCAATTATTCTGAAAGAAATTCTGATTTTTGAGAAATCGACGCAAGCACGCCTCTGAGTCCTTGTCGTATGCATCACTACCTCATGGAATATGTCAACTCCAGTATGGTATTCATTTTCCTTGATTGGAGGCTCTTCCTATAAAGTATTCGGGAATTATACATTTCGATCCGAATTGAACCCCTTTTCAATCCTCTTTTTATTCTCTGCACGCCTCTGCATCATTCTGCAGATGTCTAACCGGGTTGTTTGCATTGAGGACATCTCAAGAAACCAATTAAAAAAAGTTTGCTTGCTTTGATCTCAAAAAAGCACACTGCAGAACACAACACACCAGACTACATAACATGATGTGAAGAACGTTGTTATCATGAGAATGATACTATTTCCCTCGTAATTTACCTAGAGATCAGATTCATCAGATATGTGGAAATATGATTCTATCCATTTGGAAATATACCTGTTAATATTCTCAGCAAGGAATATCATGATATTCCACTCAATTGTCATTTCAAATGACACGAGTTCCTAGGAATGACAATTATCAAATTGTTTCCTGATCACTGATAACGTGCTATAATAATAATCTTCTTCACTACCGAGAAAGATCTCCTGTTCTTTCTGAACATCAGACAAGGTTGAGGAATTAAGATATAACATTTATTTTCTGTACCCATTTTCACCTTGTGGTATCACAACTATTCAGCTTTCATCTCAAACTTTCCTGTGTACTTTCTTTGGAACGATCATTATCTCTTCACTTCCATGCATAATGTTTCACCAATTATTACTCATATATTAACATAGTTACGGAAAGATTTCCCTTTACTGTCTGCAATTTATTCGACCTGATAACAACAACATGCTTGGGAGATTTACTGTGTCGTTCTCATGTAATTCTCTGACATGGAAAATATTTGTCCGCATTGCAAAGGAATCAGATTATTCGGAAAATTAACGATATGCAATGTATTCTATCGTCTCTATTTTGGTATGATGATCACGAAGTACAAATGTTTATGAACCCATTACCATCCCTCTCAATGCTCCAGATAGGTAGTCGATGAAGTTATCGACTTCATTGATTTTAGAGAATATCTACAATTCATGGAATGGTTTCATCCTGACTTACCTTTTTGATATTCTGAACAGTGGTAGTATATCTTGTTATCTAGATTTCCAGTTTCTGAGTTTTATAGAAAATATCATCAAGAACATTGATTTGCAAGCTTCAACCAATGAAATGATGCAAATTCTCCAATTTATCCGAATATTTTTGCTCATATGCAAACATCGATATGACTATGAATGGAATGGAACTCAGAATATGATAATTTATTTCTGAAAGTATTATGATGAAGAAATAACCGTCACGTTACTTGGTGTCATCATCGATGATGGACATATAGATTGAATTAGTTTAATCATAATGATCATGTAGTTCAAGAACTATATAGTGCTCTGTGTCCACTGAGAATACTGGAACATATATTCCAATTGAAGTTCTCCCAAGATGACATACTCCTCATTTCATTCAGTTTTCTCCTATGGATTCTCACTCTGACGGAATTCAACAGAAGTAATAGCAGTTTTCAGAAGCCAGAATTGCTCGGTATTTCCCAGAGGAGATGTTTTTCGAAAGATTGTTACTCCGCTGTTTATTTTTCGATTTGAGATTCTGGCATTTTTTCTAATTTCCATCAACTTTATAGTTGGCTTTCGATTTCATCATCATTATTTTCTGATAAAGAACCAGGCTGTTGAATTGAAGGATTATTTTCAGTTTTCTCAGATATCATCCATCCAAGATGCGATTCTTGCTTTGTAGGCTGATTCAATCCTAGTTTCAATTGTCCTATACAGAAAAAATCTAAGAATATCGGAAAAGTGAAATGTCTTTAGTTTATGATCCATCGAACTCTGGATCATCTTGGGACGAATTATTTGGTTTGTTCAATCAACTATCTAGGATCGAAGAATTGACGAAGACGAACATTTTTGTATTCTCCATTTTCAAGGAAGTGAGTTCGCGAGGAAACTTTTTGTGTAGTGAGTTCATTCTCGCATTTATGCTATGAGTGATGTATGAAGATATTCGATTGATTCCGGCTTCAGGCACGATGATTTCGATCAGTTTCATCTATAGTTTATCAGCTGAATCCTCAGACAAAAATTTCTTCGACTGCCAGAGGCAAGAAGATATCCGCATGTTGGAGGTTAGTTGTTTTTATCAAATATAGGAATATCAGCTGTTGAAAGCAATGTGTTGATTTCATTATCATTTGGTACAAGGAATATTCGATTGTTCTGCTGAATTATAAGATTTTTATTTTGTTAATCTGCTCGCATTTGAATCTCCGTTAGAAAGACATATTGAAGAATTGTGATCAAGATCACAATATCTACATAATAGCCCGGAACAGTCCATTCGAGGCAGTTTGAGCAGAATTCGAATCTTCTGTTCTTGAACTAGTATTTCAAGAAATTTTCGATAGTAAAATATGTTAATTGCGTTTCCAAGTGCGAAATTTGCATTTTTACTCAAAACTATTGTGGTTTCCAATCAAAATTCAGCTTGAGGAATTCCTATGATTTCATAAATGAAATTCAAAATTTTACTCTACCTGGCAAAAAAAAATAATTTCATTTGATGTACAAAACCTTTATTCCAGTATACCTCCCGAAGATACCATACTTCCAGTTGAGCAGTTATTAGATGAAAACCATGTTAATCCGATTATCAAACTAGAGATCTAAGACCTCCTGTCGATATGTCCCAAACAAAATCACTTTCAATTTGACAACAAAATATATTTCGAGTCGAAAGGGTCTATTATGGGAAATCCACTGGGCCCTTCACTTGCAGAGATCTTCATGGACAACTTGGAGCGAATAATACATGAACATTCACTGATAAAACAATGTTTGTATTGGTATAGATACGTAGATGACGTAATAGTAGGTATGCTTTGAAGGAACCAATAGACAATTAGACACTTTTCATCAATATATCAATACTATTCAATACGATTTGACAGTAAGAAAAATCAAAGATGAACATAATTTTTCAATTTTCTATAAACCTTTCCACACTGATATCAGTATTCATAATGGTTCAACACACCCTAATCAACATGAAATTGCTGCATATAATAGTATGATACACAGGCTAGTGAATGTTCCTCTTGCGGAAGGAAATTTCAA